>WOGZ01000223.1:0-57048 GCA_009733775.1 Alectoria sarmentosa
ATTATAAATAAGATAAACGCGTAAATATATCGATTATTATTATCTTCTTTTTATATAATTTATAATATTTCTTATATATCGCTATTTAAATTTTATTATTATCGCGAGTGCACGAATAAAACGAATATTTTATTTATACAAATTTTTAAATTTATTTATAATAATAAAATGTGAAAAATCGAAAAGATTATTAATAAAATAAAGAATAAAAAAGACGTTTAATATAAAATTAAATGAAATAATTAAGATAATAAATATATATAATGAATATTAAATAAAAATATTTTAAATGTTAACGATTTAATCGATATTTTTAATTAATAATCGAGTAATAAACGAAAGTAATAAAATAAGAAATTCGATTGTGAAAAATTTAATTAATTATATAAATGTTATGATATGTTATGAGATTTGAAAGATTTAATAAAATAAGATTAATGCGGCTAATGCGACTTTAATATATATACATATTTACTTCACCTGCACACATAAATTTTTACATAAAATATCATCATATTAAGTTTATAAGTCACTTATTATTAATTTCGTGATAGAATAATAATAACACTTATATATCAAATGTTTATTTAAACGTTATATACAAAATTTATATCAAAATTTAATAACATAACGCTTCAAATTAAACCTTTTATACACTCGCAGTCATCGAGTATCATTTGACAAAACATTATCGTTCAAATCGATTCTTTTGATAGATTTATCGATATCATAATAATTTCGATTATCAAAAATCAGAAACAGCAACAAAACATCGATCAATCAAATTCATTCAATCAATTTAATTTATTAAACATTATTTCTATCTCTGACAGTGCAATGCTCGCATAGATAATGAAGATAATAAAAAATATGATTATTAAATTGAAGGCTTTAAAGGCCAGATCTCTCAATTCAACGTTAGCATATTTTACTTTATCATCAACTTTAATTCCGTTTACTTCGAAATCGCAATTCATTCAATCAATCACGGTTTAAAAAGATAAGCGATAAAGATTTAAGGAAATCGAATATTTTGATGATATCGGCGATGTGTATGCATTCATAAATCGTTTATTCAACATAATCACAAATATAAATAAAAGAGTCAAATTGATATAAATCAATTTGATGACATTACTTAAAAACAAAACATTCAATTAATATTATTACGAGTTGTCAAACGTTATTAAATGAACTCTCAATATAAATGCGTTATTGAATTTATAATGTTAAGCACTTATCGAACGATTTGAGCCTAATCATTTCAAATTTATGACTCAGTTAAAAGCATATTAATATACACGAAAGGATGCATTTAATAAGAAAAACGTTATCGTTTACATTCAAAACATTATGAGAATCACGAAAGATCTTAAGTGAAATCAGCAAAACGACCTTATAACAGTTTTTCATCATTTCGAGTCAGGCTTATAACGAGACCTAAACTCACTTAATATAGATTTTACATAATTTATTAAATAGATATAGCTACGTTAAAAGGCTTAATATTAAGTGTATATTACATATGATCTCAAATTACGTTCATTTGATTCTTATTCACCATCACGTGAATAATAGCCTCATCAACAATCTCATTAATATCGTTTATTTGCAAGATTTTCGCAACAATCATATTTATCGAGACCTTCGCAACAATCATATTCAATTAAATCATAACAATAACAGATTTATTAAGATAAGAAAAAAGAGAATTAAACGTATAATTCACTTATAAACAGTTATCATACGACATTTATAAATCATTTCTCAGTGTATATATCACGTTATTATAGCAATATATATGATGATGAAGGAAACGAGACTATAATTCATTGAATCTTTGCAGACGATGATCATAGATGCATTTATGAAGAATGCACATATTATCATTGAAAATCGGCGTTAAATCAGTGTTTAATTCGATTAAACCTCGAACATAGTGTTATTCGACTGCGTTTATAAATATAAAGAATTTAAAGAATATTCAATTCGATTCGAATTCGATTTTAGCAAAATTGCGGCCGAAGAATGCGGTTTCAAAAATACTAATTTTCGATTATTCTTCTCATTTTATATATATACATGATTTATCTTAACTTAATAAAATACAATATAATTAAATTCACTTCATTGCCACTATCTCGTTATCGCTATCACTTAATTATAAAAATATAACTTTTTTTGTTTTTTATGAACATTTGTTATAATATGTCATGAGATTTGAAAGATTTGATAAGATAAAATTAATGCGATTAATGCGATCTTAACATATATACATATTTGCTTCGCCTGCATATATAGATTTCTACATAAAATATTATCACATTAAATTTATAAGTCACTCATTATTGATTTCGTGACAATAAAGTATTATCGCGTAATAAACGAAAACGATATTATAAAATTTAAATGTTTATTAAATATTATAATATTTAAAAACGATATTTTTACTATATACGCATTTTTAAATTTTTATTATTATAAACATTTATGTTAAAAAATAATAATATTATTTATTATTTAAATTATAAATTATTATAATAAAAATATATCGTATTAAAATATATATTATTATTATAAACATAATTTTTAAAAAATCATTTAAAGATATTATTAAAAAGATTATTTTAAATTTTTTATATTAATATTATCGCAAAAATAAATTATTATTTAATTTTATTACGTTTTTTTAATATCGTAAAATTCTCGATTGAACATTAAAGTAAAAACGAATTTTTTTAAAAAGTCGATAATATCACATTATCGTTATTTATAAAATAATTCGTTAAAACAATATTCGATTTCAAATTTTTCGAAAAAGATTTATTGTTATTCGTTAATTTTTTTTCGAATTCACGTAAATTATTAAACTTTTATTTTAAAAACGTGTTTATATTTTTCAATTCGTCGATGCGCTTATTTATCGCGTCGAGTTTACATTATAAATTAACAATAATAATAAAAATAATCGAAATTGTCGTTATCGTGCGCCTTTATCATTTACGTTATTAAATAATCTTTTAATCGATATACGCTTATACGCGAATAAGATTATATTTTAAATTATAACGTCGTATACGTCGTAAATTCTTTCGTATTTTATTTTGATAAATAAACGAAATTTTAACGTAGCGATTAATATTATATTTATTTATTTTATATTTAATATAAAGAAATTTTTTATCGCGAATATAAAAGTCGTTTTTTTGCAAAAATAAATTTTATATAATAAATCGATTATTATAAATTATTAACGATGTTAATTATTAAACGATAATAACGAAATAATTAATAATTAATAATTGCGATTGTTAAGCGATAATAAATTTATTATTAAAAATGCTAATAATAATAATAATGCTATTATTGTTAATATTAATATTATTATTTTATTATATAAAATATTTATAAAACGTGTTAATGAAATTATTAAACGTAAACGACAAAGTCACGATATTTATAATAATTTTAAATTTATATTATAACGAGAAAGTTATATACGAAATTAATTATAATGTTATCGTTATCGTATAATTAAATTAAACATTTACGAATAAAGTAAAATAAATTATAAAGAAAAAAAACAAAAGAAAAAAATTAAACTTTTATATTTAATTTAACGTCGCGATGCGATAATAAACGAATATCGAATAATAACGCGCGTTTTAATAACGTTAACGAATTAATGTTATTATTATAATATTTATAAAGCATATCGCTTTTCAACTTTATTATTGTTTTTTAATATAAAAAAACGAAATCGCTATATTTAAAATATCGTTATTAAAAATTAAATAAACGAATATTTATAATAAAAAGAGATTTTTACTAATTATATCATTTTATTAAAAATGTTTATAATTTAATATTTTAAAAAAATGTTATAAAATTAATAATATAACATAACTATTATTATTGCTTAACGTTGAAAAATTATTTTATTACGAATTATAATGTTACGTCGTAATAACGATAACGTTATAATAATATATATATTTTTTTTATAAAATTTAAAGGTTTTTTAATAAACATTATATAAAACTTTTTTTTTAATATAAACATTTAAGAATCAAGATTTAAAAAGAAAGATAATTGTTAAATTAAATAATCGTATACGTTTTATATAAAATATACGTTATCGTGACTTTATTTTTTATAAAATTTCATAAAAGTTGCAAAATTCAAATTTAATTGAATTGATTTTATAATTATTTCGTTAATGAAAGTGTTTAATAAACATATATTTATTTAATATATCTCGAAATTTTCTTTTAATTTTTAAAGATTAATTTTATTACATAATTTAATTATTGAACTTAGTAATAACATTACGTTTTTTATATATATTTATTTATCTGCGTTTACTTAGCGACGTAAGTAATACGTTTTATAATTTTCAACATTTTCTCATTTTATTAAACATTTCTTTTTTTATTTAAAATTAATTAGCTTTATAATTATAACTGAGATGAGTTCGCTATATTGTATTATATCGATTCATTTTCGAAAACGACACGAAGTCTTCAACATGGGTTATTCATTTGAGAATCTTTTCTCATTTATTTGAAGTCGGTTAGCTTTATAGTCACAACGGAGATCACGTAGTGTATAATACCGAGTTCTCGTTCCCCCGTTCCCGTCCCGGTTCCGGAATGAAACTGCTTCGCGGTACCACGCGGAGTATTCAATGCCCTTTACATCAACATTGTTCCTTCCTTCCTTCCTTCCTTCCTATCTATCCATCCAAAGCTGGAGCCGAGGTCAATTCCCCCTTCCCCCCCCGGGGTCCCGACTCTCGGTTCCTTCCCATCGCGCGGTACGGCATCACACCGCCGCCGCACCTACCTATACCTACCTACCTACCTACCTATACCTACCTTCAGCTCGAAGAAACTGAAATTCTTGTGGATTCTAACGGGGCTGGATACGTACATACATGGAATATATAGATGGCACTGCAAGAGTGTTTTCGAGACTCGAAGCCCCGGATGAGGATTCGACTCTCTACTGCGGTTGGAGGACATTTTGGGGGCTTTCCGGGCGGGGGTTGAGCAATGGGGGTTGGGTGGTGGTGGTGGTGGTGGTGGTGATGATAGTTGAGGAGAGGGAGAGGGAGAGGGAGAGGGAGGGTGAGAATGGAAGAATGGAAGAATGGGAGAATGGGAGAATGGCGGCTGGGGTAGGGTGGGGTGGGGTGGTTTGTGGTGGGTTGTGGTGGTGTGTGATGGGTTGCTGTGTGGTGTGTGTGTGATGAATGAATAAATGAATGAATGAATGAATGGGGGGATGAGGGAATGAAAGGAGGAATGGATGTGGGAAAGGGTGAGTGAGGGAAAGGGGGAGGGAAAAGGGAAGATGGGAGCGAGAGAGGTGGGGAATGGGGGATGAGAGGGGGACGGAGCAGGGGAGAGGTGAAGGTGGGGGAGAGTGTGCGTGGGGAATTGACGGTGTGTGTGTGTGTGTGTGTGTGTGTTTAAGCGTGTGAGCGTGTTTCCGAGAGGGTATGAAGACGGAGGGCGCCTCGGCCTCATGCCTCTGTCCGATCAAGCACATCGATAATGTAGTGATTTGGACATCTGTGGTGGAGCTCCGCTGGCTTAGCCTGTATCCTGCCGTGTATGATTAGATTAAGATAGCGCGGTTCTGGGAAGGGTTGGGGAGGTGAGACGTGAGGGGTTGAAATTTGAATTGGAATTGGAATCGGCATTGGCATTGGTACATTCGCATAAAGTCGCTTGGGGTCGGGGAGGGTGTCTTGGGTTTGGCTTCGCGGAGGGAAGATGGCCAGATGGGGGAGCAAAGGGTTTAGGGGGGGAAATGTTGGGGGTGCAGGGATTTCTTGTGGACCAAGATAGGTGGAGCCTAAGCTGTTGCTCTTTGAGATCGCTTCAGAGATCTGTCGGCCGTCCCGCCTCGTGCTTCGATCAAAGAGCAATATTTCAGTGCGTTCGTGTAGTGGCTTTGTGGGTATTATCGTTTTTGGTGGGTGTGATGCGTGCCGTTGTCGATATCCATCCATTTAGACATAGACACTCCGGGATCTTAAAGTTCATCAAGGCGCGGGACTAGGATGCTTCGCTGCCGTCGTGGTCCCGCTATGTGTCTATGTAGAAGAATAACCACGCGGTCTCCCGTTGTATGTAGATGTGTGCCCTTGCCGGGGTGTGAGATTCGGTTCCTGTGGCACTATATCCGCCTTCTTATTGGGTCGCCAATAGCCCCCCCCCCGCTGCACACCCGCCACATACACGCTTCGTGCTCCGTGCTTGCATAACGCTGTTGTAATTAAGGTGTCGATGACGTGTCTTGTCTATGTATTGAAACTTGATGATGCACGGTGGGAACAAGTGGCGCTCTCGGCTTGTGCTGCGTGGGAGGGATGTCTTGACTCATCGCGCTCGTCGCATTGATGTCTGGGTTGGGGGGATGGTGCGTGTGGAATGGAACCGAGATTGTTTTTATCTGATGCAGAGATTTCTCTGTCTTGTTGTCGAGGAGGAAGGTGCCGGGGAATAGCAAATACGATAGGACGTCTCCTACACTGTTTGGCTGGCGGTACGGCTCGTGATGGACTCTGGGATGGGAGTCTAAGCTGGAATGGGTTTAAGCGACACCATTTGAAATGCGAGACATGTCTGTAATGTTTCAAACGTGCCCAGCTTATAATGCGTTTCACTAGAGTTGTCTTGTTCATCTAGTTTTAATGGGTTGCATTAACATTGACCGGGCGGGGGTTGAAACGGGCTTTGATCGTCGGATCTCGCCCCCATGGCGGGCTGAGGCGGGTTTCCGGCGGGGTGGCTTGAAGGGGCCTCGGGGTGTAGCCCATTATCCCGTAAGGCCTCTTATAGCGGCCCATAACCTAGCAACGGTCTGTACGCCTCGTTTTTAATCACCGTTCTATTTTTCTAAGCCTTAGATTGCGTTGAACTATCGTATCGTATTCTAGACACTATTGCGCGCGATTTCCAATGCATGACGTGCTAATTAATAGGGATCACTCAAAATCAACGCGTTCCCCAATTACACTCGGAAGACCGGGCTTACAGCTCGGTAGAGGTGCACTAAAAGCCGGCGGGGGTGGGCATATTTTGAGTATATGCGACTCAATAGGGGTATACGGATACGCTCAGCATATGCATCAACCCCATCGAGAATAGGATTTATTTCGGGGGTGTCGAATATCAGAATATTTTCAGATGCGCTGACGGGCAAATTTTTCATACTTTTTATCTTTTATCTCAAAAATTAAATCTTGAATATTCTCGCTCAATTCGAAATTATATATTTAATATATATTAATATATATTTTTTATTTCTTTTTTGTGAGGTAACAAGGTCTCTTTTCAATAAAATTGCGTAGCAATTAAGTAATCATGAAATTTATAAACGTAATAACGAGTTTTAATTAATAAGTTATTAAATGAATTAATAATTAAAGAAGAAAGAAGAAGAAAAAAAAATTGCGAATATTTAAAACTTTTATTAAGCATGTTAAGGACGCATCTTAATTACGTAACACGTAATTTAGCAAGCGATTTAAGCGAGCTTTATTAAATCGCTTTGAATATTTTCATTTTTACAATTACTTCTTTTTTTAAAAGGTTCAACCTTTAAATTTTAATATATTTGCGTATTATAATTAAATGCTTACGAGTTTTTTATATTCATTTATGTTATTTATTATTAATTGAACGTAATTTGAATTAATGTTTATTGCTTTGAGACACGTAAATTGTTTATTATAAATTTTTATAAATATGTTAATATATTTATATGCTGTAATCGCGATAGCGCAATTGTGGTTATTATTGTCTTGATTAATAGAGCGCGAGCATCTTATAATTGTGTTACGATGTGTTATTATCGTTATTGCAAAATGCGATTATTGTTGTTAATTATTGTGATCTTATTATTGTTATTATTTAAAAATCGCGTTAATGAATTCAAAGTCTCATTTTTATCCTGATTTTTTAATAACAATAACATCAACATTAACATTAACATTATTATTAATAAGTGTTATGTCTTTCTTCATATTTATTATCTTATTTGCATTTTTTATTATTATAATAATGTATTAATAAGTTATACATCATCGTAATAATGAGATATATATATTAATTAAAATGATAATTGAGCGAGGTTATAATCACTTAATTTGATTAATTTTATTTTATAATAAGCATTTTGAAGAGTATTTGAATTTGCTTAATTAATTATGAAAGTCGATGAAATTCGTGAAAAGTATGTTAACAATATTGATAATAAATTTAATCATTTTTTATCATCATCGTGGTTTTTCGAATCGTTTTTTTCGTAAGTTAAGAATTAACAATGTGAGAACTTTTGGCTTATAGATATAATTGTTATCGTCATCGTTATTGCCCTTGTTTTTGTTTTTGTTTTTATTATCGTTTTTTTTATTATTTTTTTTTTCTTTTTTGCTTATAAATATAAGAGATTGTTTTGAGAAATGTTTAATTAATGAGATTAATAATTATTATTATTATGATAATCTCAATTGCCCTCGTTTATAAGCATTCGCATTTGTTATAAAAAAATATTTGATTAATGAGATTAACAATTGTTTTTGTTATTATCGTTTTTTTTTTTGCTTTTTTCCTTCTCATCATTTAAGATACGTTGTTTAAAAAGAATTGATAAATGTTTAAGAAATTGCGTTAACGCGTATTAAGTTTTCGTTTATTTTCGTTATGTGCGTGTTTTCGCGAATAACTTTTGCGCGATTTATATCGAATCGCGAGTTAACACGCGTTAACTCAAATGTGATTAATGTTTTCGCGAAGATTATTTTTGCGTGATCGATTTTTTCGTTTTCGTTTATTAGGTTATTATGCATATTATCGTCATCGTCGATAACGACATTCGCGACGCTTTACGCGTCTGAGAAGATAAAACAATCTTAATTAACATATGCGAGGGTTTTATTAATAAAAATAGTTATCGTGCGTGTCGTCGCTTTTTTTTTTATTGTTATTATTTTTATTGTTTTTATCATTATTATTGTTATTTTCGTTATTATCTTTCGTCATCTTTTAACGATTTTTATTAATAAAAAATTGCTTTTCAATATGAGAGAGTACATAAATTAATGTTAAATAATTGTGCTTATATTTGCGATTTTTGAGATTATTGTTTTTTTCGTGATGCGAGGCGTTTCGACGTATTAAAATATGCGTGTATATAAATATGTATAAATTCTCGAGCTCTCTTTAATCGTTTTTATTAAATCTCTTAATTAAAGATTTGTTTATAAATTCTTTGTTATTATTTTTTTTATGATTTATCTCGCTTTTTAACTCTCTGCGATGATTGCGCTTTTTATTTCATTTTAAATGTTGATTTACGTGATTTTTTTATTTACTCGAAGTTCTTAATTGCGTTTTTAACATTTTCGAAATATTTCATTAATTCTTACGAAGTTTCGTAAGATGAAAAATCTTTTTAATTAATAAAGTATTTAATTTCGTTATTGCGAATTCTTTTATTTAACATCTTATTAATTTTTCATTTTTTTTCGTTATCAATCAAAATTGTTTACGATTTTAAGTTATCGTTATACGAGTGTTAAGATTTTAATAACGACATATAAAATATAAAATGAATTTTTTCATATTTAATAAAAAGGTTTAGTTTATAAATTTGCGTGTTTATCTTTTTTAACATTTCGAAAAGTTTAAATTGTTTATAATCGAGTTTTTTTTTTGATTATAAGATGCGTATATTCAAATTTCGCAATAATATTTTTTTTTTTTTTTGAAAAATTATAGCACGATGATGATTATTGTAATATTTTATTTATTGTTTTAACATTCATTTTCATAATTCTTTTAAATATGATTTTGTATTTCACAATTATTTTGTTTACTTTATAATAAACGATGCTTTTTTTTTTAAGATTTTGTTTTTAAGAATATTTTTTAAATTTGTTATATATTTTATTAACAATTTTTGCGAGATTTTATTAATGCTTGCGTGTATATTATTATTATATATAAACGCAATTATTAATAAGATTTCAAATTAATTATTTTGTTTATAATTATAATAAATTCGCAAATAATGTTTAAAAATTTGATTTTGTTTTTTAATTTGATTATTTATTTGAGAGTGAAACGCAATATTAAGTTTTCGTTTCGCATTTAAATGTTAATATAACATTATTCAAAATTTGCTTATAAATAATGAGTTTCGATTTGAAATCAAATTTCGCATTATGTTTTATAACGATATAAATTCTCGTCATATAATATTAGCAAATTTGTTAATTTTCAAATCTTTTATAATTATTATATACGTTGCGTATTTTATTAATTTGTTTATTAAAATTAAAATAAAGTCGTAAATTTTATTAATATATAAATTTCTCACAAATAATAAATTTATAATGAAATTCAATATTATAATGTGAAATGAATTCACGTTATTTAATAATATTAATATCAATTTATTATAAAATTTGTGATGATGAATTCGCATCTTTTGATAATCGAGATAAATGCGAACATAATTTATTATATCGCTCATTATGCTTATTTAATAATATTTGAATTTAATATTTTTTTTAATGCGTTTACGAGAAAAGTGTTTAACATTAAGATTATTATGATTTATATAAAGAATTTTTTTTTTCGTAATAAAATCGTTAGAAATATAAATTGCGAAATCACGACGTAATAATTTATTCTTATCGATTTTTCATTTCAAAAGTTCATTTTGTTTAATAGCGTGTTTTTAACGTTATTTTTCATTTATAATAAAAGCGTTTTTGCGTTATAATTTGAATAATTATGCGATTATTAATTCTCGTAATTTTAAATAAAATTTTTTCGATTTTAAAACTTGATAAATCAAAAATTGAAACGATATTATAACGTTTAAAATGCGTGTTCGTTTATCGAGCATTTTTTTATTTAAGTTTATAATTTAAATATTTGCGACGATAATATCGTTTAATTGCTTCGTTAATACTGCGAGTTTGATTGTAATAAATACGTTATTGCGTTTTTGCAAATTAAGTTAATATTTTTAATTGCGAAGCTTGTTTCGTAAAGTAAAAAAAAAATCATTATTATTATTTTCGTTATTATTCGATTTGATAATGTTAAGTTTTTTTAATAACGCATTCGCAAAATTGAGTTTATTTTTATAATATTCGATTATAAAGTTAAATGCAATTAATTTTTAAATTTAACGAATCTGCTTCGCATTGAGCTTTTTTATTATTATAAAATAATATAAATTATTATAATTTGAGATTATACGAATAAAATGTTTGCTTTTTTATAAGTAATATTTTTAATTTTTGAAATTTAATATAATTGTATATAATTTTTTGTTATATATGTTTTAGCGAGACTCAATTTTTTTAAATTTATAATTGAAAAACGCAATGAGATGTTATTGTTCGTTTTTAATTAATTAATTAAATATATTATTTACATTTGTTTTAAAAATATCGATTTTTATAATAAACGATATTTTTTAATTATAATATTTCAAAATAAATGTTATAATGAACACTCGTTTAAGAGTTTTAAAAGTTTTATATATTTTTTTAATAAATATAAAGAGTGATTTAATTTCGCTTTTTTTTGTTTCGCGCGTGACATTAATTAAGGGCGCAATTATTTGCGAAAACCTTTTCACGAATTGATGATAAAAATTTGCGAATTTCAAAAAAATTAATATGTTTTTAATAAATTTTGATTTTGATTATTTAATGATGATCTTAATGCGCGTTGACTTTATTTAAATATCATATTAATTTATAATGAATTTTAAAAAGATAATCTCGTTGCGATTGAAAACGCATTTTGATAATTTTATATAAAATTAATGCTTTAATAACGCGCGCAGCATCGTTCGCATATGCTCTTAATATAAATTTTTCGTTTTAAAATAAATTAATATATTATTTAAATATATCACGCAGAAGACGTCGATATACGATTTAAATGTTTTATTTATATATGTTTAAAAGATTGCGAGAGCATTTGCGAAATTAAAAGACATTATTTGATATTTAAATTAATCATAATAAATTCGAAAGGCGGTTTTTCATTTATCATCTTTTCGAATTCGTATTTTATAATATGTATTGCGAATATCAATTTTGATAAAGTGCTTCGTATATGCGAATTTTTTTAAGGTTTTTAAAAGTAGCGGTAACGAGTAATTATTTTTAATAATTATCTTATTGAGTTTTTTATAATCGATATATAATCGTAATAAATTATTTATTTTTTTAATAAATAGCATCGGCGAGTTAATTTGATTGCTTAAGAATCGAATTCATTTTTTTTTAAACGCGTTATTTAAATAGTTTCTTATCGCTGCGAGCTTATTATGCGATATATTATAAATTGAATCGCTTTTGAATAATTTATTAGATTGTAAATTTATAAAGTGCTTAATTTGATCGTGCGTGTTAAAATTATTAAATAGTTTTTTTGAAAAGACTTTTAATAGATTTTCAAATTGTTTAAGCACGTTAAGGTCGTTTAATTACGTGACATTATATCGCATAACCTCATCGTAATTATTTTCATTATTTTCAAATAAGATTTAATATGAAAATGCGATATATATTTATTTTATATTATGCGCAATTGTTGCATTGATTAACGACGCAAATAAATTCACATTTATCATTGCGATATTTGTTTGCTTTTTATTATTTATAAAAAAATCGCGATAAGTTTAAAATTATTCGCGTTAATGAATGTTAAGATCGATATTATAAATTCAAGAGAAATTAAAAATAAGATCGTATTCTCGCATATTCACGATATACATTTTTAAGATTTACTTTTACTTTTTATCTCGATTGTTTGCGAAATTAAATGTTAAATTATGCGTTTTATATGAGAATATGTGATAATCATTAATAACACGCATCATTATTGATATGTATTTAAATTTAAGAATTTGCGTTTCTTTAATAAAAGATTGTGATATAAAGATTTTTTCGTTATCGATGTTTATTAGAATAATTATCTCACGCTTGTTATTTGACGTGATAATTTCATCTCTTAATATTAAAAAGCGAAATCGTTGTTTAATAAATGACGTGTTTAATGTTATAATGACAAACATTAAACTTTATCTTTTTTTTTATCAGAGATTCGATTACGTGTCTCGTTATTTATAACATAATTTAAATAATTAAATAAATCTTTGAAATGTTTCTTTTATTAACAATTTCAGCATTCAATTTCAATAAAAAAAGGTCTTTATTTAATTTTAAAATCGTTATTTTCGAATTTGTTTTATATAAATTTTCGATTTTGCGATATCGAAAAAAATAAATTCTTTTTTTGATTCTTTTAATTTTTAATATGTTATTTTTAAAATTTCGCATATTGATTATTATTTTTTTGATGATTTATTTTATCGTTAAAACGAGTTTTATTTAAAATAAATAGCTTTTTTATTTTTTATAACCTTTGCTCGATATTTTAATATTGTTATAATAATATAATATAAATAATAAATTAAATTGTATTCTTCATTGCTTTTAAAGAAATTTTTTTCATTATTTTGTTTTATAAAGTTTTTATACATTTCGCATCGATTATATAACGATCTCGTTGCGATTATAACATAATAAAATAATTATTAAAGTTTATAATTAATTAATCGTCTTTTATGACAGCCTTGATTAATTAATAATTAACATTATAAAATTTGATGATTGAATTGCGAATTTGATTTAAACATTATTTTTTATATTCGTTTTAAATAGATTCGTCGATATCACGTAGCATAACATTTTATACATTTTTTCAAATTTGTTTTTTAACATCGATTAAGAGAGCAGAAGATTAATAAATCTTTTTTTTATTTATTCGAAAATCGATGCGAGATGTCGAAGCGATATAATTCTCATAATTTCGAAAAAATATAATCGTCGAATTATAATTATTAAGATGTTGCGTGTTAAATATCTTGATAACGTTTATCTTTTTGCGATTTGATTCGCGATAATAATCATTATTATATTCGCGATGATGTTTTTATGCGTTTTGCATTTTAATTAATTTGAATTTTTTGATGATTAAATGTTTTTTAACATTAAATTTTAAGAGTCGAAAGCGTTGAATTTGAGTTAAATTTGCGAAATGAGAATCTTCGTCGATAAATAAAGAATTGTCAAATGCGATATTTTAATAATTATTATTTCGATTAATAATGTTATTAAAATTCGCATTAATGTTAAAATTGATATTATAATTGTTTAATTATGAAATAAACGTGTTTTAATGAGAATTATTTATTTAATTAAAAACGTCGTCGATAATTTATAATGAGACGTTTTTATTTCGTAAATTAATAAAATCGATTCGCGAGTTATTTGTTATAATTAATTGAGCAATTTCATATAAACGAAATTATTAAAATTGTAAAATAATGAGGTCTCTTTTTAATGAAACTGCGTAATAATTAAATAATTACGAGATTTATAAACGTAATAGCGAATTTTAATTAATAAGTTATTAAATGAATTAATAATTAAAAAAGAAAGAAAAAGAAAGAAAAATTGCGAATATTTAAGATTTTTGTTAAGCATGTTAAAAACACATCTTAGTTGCGTAATACGCAGTTTAATAAACGATTTAAGCGAACCCTATCAAATCGCTTTAAGTACTTTCGCTCTTACATTTTTTAAAATAAAATATTTTTATAAGTTTAAAAATATATATTAAAGAAAATTAAAATATAATATATTTAATATATATTTCGCATATACTTAATTTATATTTAAAATATATTTAATATATTTAAAATATCTTATATTCAATTTTTTTAAATATATATTTAATAAATGCTTAATATATATTTAATATATATTTAATATATATTTCGCATATATTAAATTTATATTTAATATATATTTAATATATTTAAAACATTTTATATTCAATTTTTTTAAATATATATTTAATATATATTTAATATATGCTTAGCATATTTTTAAATATATATATATATATATATATATTTTATATATATTTGATTTTATAGTATATTTGATTTTATAGTATATATTGAGTATATACTCAATATATGCTTAATATATGTCTTATATATATCTTTTTTTTCAAAGCATATATTTAACATATGCGCAGCATATGCTTTATATTTCTTCTTCGAGTCGAATATTTATGTTTCGAGAATCTTTAAATCTGATCGGGGGTACACGCATCCGCTCAGTATATATTAAGATCTAATCGAGGATAAAGTCGAATACACTTAGCATATGCTCACGCCGAACCCCCGCCGGCTTTTAGTGTATTTCTGCCGAGCTGTAACTCACGAAAGATCGAATAATGAAGCCTGATTGAATTGGGGTCTTAACCCTCATCACTCTTCGAACGTGCCCCAACAAGTATATTACATTCATATGAGATCATTACTGAATAACCTTGTTTTTCAACAGTATAGATGATAGTTTGAGTATTGTTTTGAGAGATGAGAAGCATCACACTTGCATCAAAGAATCTCAGACTTTTCCACCCAAGAGCTATCAGTGTTGAAAGAATGATTGATTCCCAGTCTTCTTCGGCCTGTTGCCATGTCAGCCACATACTTTTCTACTATATAGAGAACTGCTTCAGGGGAGCTTTGGGAGTACAATCAATCCATTTTTCATATTACATACCTAATCTTTCAACAATCAGTCTCCCATTCAAAACGTCCCCGATTTCACATGGGTGTGTCGTAAATGTGTCCTCTGCATAGCCTCCAAATCTCACGGCTCGGTGGCGACGATCTTTGCAGCTTCCGCATTCGCTCCTATTTATCCGAATTTCGAGCTTCCTTGACCGCGACAGTATTGAAGCGAGGACGATAGACGTGTTGCTATCATAGTCTTGATCACACAAAGATGTCGAGTGTGAATCTCCAGGCTCAGCGAATGGTCGAGATGTCGAGGATCGATGATTGAATTGTCTGCTAGCGAGGCATAGCGAATATGCACGCTTTCGGCCGAGTAAGAGACAGCGACGGTGAGGTGTTTCTTTGTCTCGTTTATTGCTATGATATCTTAAGCTTATTACTATTAACATGGAAATTACTCTATACTATTTCCGCGACATACGTAATGAGAATTTTCTTCGCGCCGCGAAGTTCAGATCGAACGAAGTCTTGTTAACTATTTTGGCAACATCATATCATTTCTGATACTTCTTTTTGCAAAACCCTTGGCGGGAGCGCAAAACTTGCAACCGCCCCCGCAATTTTTTGTTTAAACGACCGTTAAATGCACGTAAAAGATAAAATCGCATTATATAAATTTAAAACCACATTTAAATAAATAGTCGTTGTAATAATAATTATTATAATTATAATAATAATTATTATAATTATTTATTATAATAATAATTATTATTCAAAAATTAAATAAAATCTTTATATTAAACATTATTTAAAAAAATTTAATAACAATACTTTATAATTATATTTCTTATACGTTATATATATGAAAATTAAATCGTGTTAAAAACATTTCATTATACGATTTATCGATAAATCTTAACACGCGAGTAAAAAAGTGTGATATAAAAATGAAATATAATTTTTTGCGCTCGTATAATGTTTATATCAAAATTTTAACATTATTTTTTATTAATATAAATTGTTTATAACGTAATAACTTTAAATAATACTAAATAAAAAAAAAAATCGATAATTAAATAATAAATCGTAAAAATGAAAATATAATTAAATGATAAATAATTAATTAAAATGTAATCATAATTATAGCAATTATATAAAAAACTTAATCAATAAAATTTTAATTTAATTCGAAAAACGTTATATTCGAGATTTAATCGAATCAGAGATCGTTTAAAAATCTTTTAATAAAACGTTATTAAAATGATATTATTATCGCTATAATTATATTATCGTTTATTTTAAAACTTATTCGAATTTTCATTTAACATAAATTCGAATTAAATCATAATAATAATGTTATTTTGATTAATTTATACGATATTAATATACGATCTTTATAAAAAATAAAATCTTATTAATTTTAATATAATATCATCTTTATTTCGAATAATAATTTAAACGAATGTTTTAAAATTATTAATTAAAATGTGAAAAAACAATTATTCGTTTATTTTAAAAAACGCTTTATATTATATTTAAACGAGTTAATATATATATTATTCGATTAATTTAACCTCGTTTTCGATAAAAACATCGTTTAAAATTTTTTATATCGTTTTAATTAATTTCGTAAACGAATAAAAAGAATAATTGATTAACGTAATGTTTTTTTACGTGATAATTAATTTATTGCATTAATTGATTAACGAATTAATCAATTAATCTTTTTAAACGAATTAACGATTTATAAACGAATTGATAAATATTTTATTACTTTTAACAATTTGATATTAAGGTTTTTAAACGACAAAAAATACGAATAAGCTTTTTTAAATATATGATCGTGAATTAATAAAGAATTTAAACGTTTAAAAAAATGAAATATGTTATCTATTTTCACGATAAAAGATTATTTATTATAAATTATTTTTTAAAACTCGATCACTTAAAACATCTTTATCGATTTTATATAAAATCACATTTTTTTTTATTACGATAATTTCGAAAAAAACGAATTTCGATTAATAATTATATACGATAATGCGTCGATTTATCACAATTTTAAATTTATTAATATGTGTCACAATGTAAAAATTTTATTAAAGTATTTATTTTTGTATTCGTTTAATTTTAATTCGATCGAAATCTTATTTTCGATATTTAAAACGTAAATTAAATAATATCAAAATATAATTATGTTATATTTCGACGAAAAACGATATAATAACTTTTTAAATTTAATTATCTTTACGTAAAAAAAACGATATAACGCGAACAATCTTTTTTAAAAAAGTGAAATATATTATAAAAGTTAAAACGAAATAAACGTCGTTGAAAACGAAATAAACGTTATTAAAGCATTAAAAAAATGAATTATTATAAACATTTATATATATCGTTCGTTTTTATACTCTTATTATAATATATCGTTTAAATTCACGTTATTATAAAATATTTATTTCGTTTATTAATTTTATTCTTAATTTTCATTTTCGATAAAATATAAAACGAATTTTATTATAAAAATCGTAAAAATATATATATGTGTTAAAACGCGAGCTGGCTTTTTTTTACGTTTAAATGCGTTTATATTATTAATTAATTCGCATTTAATGCCTAATTCGATGCTTAACTTCTTTTATTTATATTCGAAATTATTATTTTTTTATTATTAAATATAATGAAACTTATAATATTTATTCAATAACTTCTTTTTTATATTTTTCAAAATTCTTTTATTATGCGATATAACGTTCAATTTTATATATTCGATAAAATTTTTTATATTAACGTATATCGAATTATTAATTTTATATTTTAAAATCGTAATTAAAGTTATTATAATTTCATAATTATAAATATAATTAATAAAACGCTAAAAATCATAATAATCACATTTAACAAATTTAATTTTAAAACGAAAAAAACGAATATTTATAAAAAAGTCGCTTAAATTCGAAAATAATATAAAAAATTAAATAATTATAATAACAAAAACAAATACACGATCACGTGATTATTATATATCGTTTTTTTTTTCATTTCTTTTCTTGCGAATCTTATTCTTTTATCTATTTTTTAAATCACGCTTTTAATTAATAAATAAATTTATAAACGATATATTAACGATGAGTTTATTAATTCGATTTATCACGATAATTATTAATTAATTAATTAAATTTTGAATTATTAGAAGATAATGTTTACGCGAATCTTTAACATAATAAATCGATTTAAAATAATTCTAATTATCATAATCGTTTTTATAATATTTTTAACGATCGCGAATAATACGTTTAATAACGATAATAAAATTAATTTCATTTTTCGCAATTTAAACATTAAATAATCGTTTAATAAGATTTAAAATTAATGAAATTTCGATAAAACTTATAAATTTATTATTAAAAAATTTATCGTTATATGTGATTATTATAAAAACGATTTTGATAATAATAAACTTTTTTTCAATAATATTAAATTTGTTATAAGCGTATCGATATATCAAATTAAATTAAAGCTTTTTTTTATGTTTTCAATTTTATAATTTATCGAATATCGTGTTTAAAACTTAATTAAACTCGTTTAAATTAATTTTTTAAATATTGAAATGCTTTTATTTAATCGCAGTAAAAACGTTATACGATGAAATCGTAATGAATAAAATTCGATAATATAATATATGTTTAAACGATATAATATACTCACGAGCACGATTATCTTTAATAATTAATAATAAATATAAAATAAACGAATTATTATCGAATATATATCTTTTAACTTTAATAATAAATGCGATCTTTTCGCTCTTTCAAAAGAATTTCACATTAAATTTATATTATATAAATTTCATTTTTTCATTATTAAACGAATCGATATCGATAATATTTTTTTAAATAATAAGAGAATAATACGACTTCGTTTTCGTTTTCGATTAAATTAATTCTTTATTATTCTTTTGCGAACGAGATTATTAACTTTTTTAAATATTCATAATTTTTAAAATCTTTTATTGACGTTTTCTTTTCTTTTTATCTTTTTCGTCATTAATCGTCGTTTATAAATCGTTTAATTAATTATTAAATTGAGTTATTATCGATGCTCGCATTTTAATAATAAAATTAAATTAAAAAAAACGATAAAAGCATAAATTATTCGATCGCATAAAGATTAAATTTTTATTAATAAACATCATTTGATTGAATATCGTTTTTCTTAAATTTATAAATCGTTTTTTATTCATTAATAATTTTGATAATAATATATTATATAAAAAATTAAATAATTAATTCGATAATAACGAATTGAGTTATAAAAAATTTAAAAAAAATTCAATCATCGAAGAAGGTCGTTATTATTCAAGAGGTTTCGATTCGTTAAATTTTAATAATAACGTGATTATTATATAAAATCTCATAACGAGCTTTAAATTAAATGTCTTAATAATAAATATAATAAATACGTTTATCTTTATTATAACCTCACCCTTTTCGATTTAATCAAACGAAAATCATTTATTATTAAAAATTATAAAAATGTTTATACGTTTTTTTCTCGCAGAAGATTTTTTAAAATTAAGTTTTTTACGTGATAATATAACAATAACGATATAATTTACAAATGTGATAAAAGAGTTTTTTTATATATTTATATTATATCGTTTAATTTATATTATATCGTTTATTAAACAATTTCAATTTTAATTCGATTAAAAAAATGAAATAATTATTGTGATAATTATTTTATCTTTTATGTGATTTTGATAATGATATAAATAAAAAATAACGAAATCGATTATTAATCGAGCGCGAACGATAACGATAACGACAATAACAATAACGATAAATAAATCGAGATCTAAAAAGATTACATTTATTTTGAATGATCAATGAATTATACACGATTTCATTTCTACACGATTTTATTATTATATCACGATTCTACCTTCTACGTGCATTTGACGATCATTCAAACAAAAAATTGCGAAGGCGACTGCAAGTTTTGCGCTCCCGCCAAAGGTTTTGCAAAAAGGAGTATACAGCTGTTACAGAATTAGAATGAAGAGAGAGGTATAGAGGGCCAGGGGTTCTCTCCCCCTCTAAAGAAGATGATCCTTCCGATATCCCTAATACCTCTTGATTTCCCGAAGCGACCTTTGATCGAAACCTAAAATTTATCTTGCGACCTCCAGGAGACGGAAAAGAGATGTGATTTCATTGTGCCTTTGCGCCATTGGTCAGAAAATGACCGCTATCTTGCCCAATCAAGTCGAAGCTTCGATGCAGCCTTGTAGCCTTGTCTGTATAAGCCCCGCTGCTGCGACTTCTTCCATCATCCTTCGAACAACGCCATCAGCGTCTTACATCTATGTTAGCTCAAAAGCTGGGCGGCGAAGAGTCTCTAAATCTGTTCGTGAATTTGGGCGAGCAGTCTCAAGGCTCTCGGACTGGCATTCCGCAGCCTCGCCTTGAGGCCGCAATTGCAGCTTACGCCCCTCCAAACACATGTTCTGCCATCAACAACTGCTTTGGCAGTTCCCTTCAGCACGACAGCGGGACCATCCTCCATTTGGTTTGTCCTAACTTCCCCTCATCTTCCTTCCGCAATGGATCCGGTCACCGTCGTCGGGCTTGTGGAAGGCTCGATCAGTCTGGCTGTGCAATGTGGCAGCGCTGCCAAAAGCCTGAACGGTCTCGTTGGACAGTACAAGCATGCTAAGCTTACTATCTCGACCTTGGCACAGAACTTGGACATTATGCAGCTCGCCTGGGATCGAATTGGGGCATGGTCCAAGACCTACATGCCCACAGACAATGATGGGTTCACGCAACGCCTAGAAAGGTCTCTTGAGACAGGACACTTGGTTTTGGACGCATTGGACGAAGAATTAAAATCCTATGATGCATCATATATGACCTTTGGCCAGAGGTCGCGGCTAGTATGGAACGAGACTACCTTGCAGGGTCATCAGAACCGGATCCGAGATCAGGCACAATCCATGAGTCTTCTTCTGCAGGCAATCCAACTGTGAGTACCTACCTTTCTTAATTGGAAGTCACTCTCTCCTGAAGGTTGTGACTATTCGTCTTGTCATTCCACGCAAGCCATTCCGAAGAATCGGAAGTTTGATTGTCGGTTCCTTCGTAATATGCATCATATCTAATTATTGACCCACCAAAATACTTTTTCATGAACAGAATTATTCGGAAAAAGTGTTCTAAAGTGAGAGGAGCCTATTTTGACTTACATTCAGTGCTTGAGCACGCGTATTTTTTGACCGCCGCCTTTTTTTTTTGGCAATCATGCTCATTGCTAGCTATGAAATAATTTGACCGAGCTTCGAAAACTTGCGCTACATGGTCTCTGCCTCAATGCGAACACGACAATCGGCTGTCAAACACTAACGTCATCTAGGCCTACCCCACAGGCCGCGACCAATCTGCTCCAGCAATCGAAGAAGCAGTTCATCAAATCTGACGAGAGCGCAATGTCTATTGTTCCTTCAAGACTGTCCTCAAGATTATCTACGTCCACTAACCAGCCTGGTAACCGCGACAGCATCAAAAGCTATGCGAGTATGATATATCGTCGGCTAAGTTTCGAAGACGATCTATTCACAGCCAGAGTCTACAAAAGAAACTATAGAAGTCCACGATTGCAGCACCTACGGAAGCATGAGCCCGATCCTAACGATAAAAACATCACTCCTCGAAAAGACAGACGTCATAATATGAGCGTTGAGGATGATCTGACAGCTGTGCCATCACCCAACGTTTCGACCGACATTCGTACCTTGTCGAAAGGTGTTAATGATAATGCGAAAAATGTGATATGCGATGGTGTCATGGTGTCCACCACTCTCAGCTTCCCATCTGACAAGATCAATCGCAGCACGGAAACTAGCGGTAGCTACTCCACCAACGACCCTTACACGGAATTGACTGATGCTTGCATCAAAGGTGACAGCGATAGAGTAGAGTTGTTATTGAGTATGAATCCTGTGATACACAGCCCCCTCATTGGCCGCAAGTGTGATTGGCAGCATCGCTGTCCAATACATGCCACCGTTCTCGAAGGACATGTCGACGTCATGGAGAAGTTGCTTCGACATGCTGACGCGACAAACGACGCTTGGCGGGTTCTTGAAAATACGATGCACTGCACGATAGATCATCCCTGGCCCCCGCTTCATGTGGCAACAATGAACAAGGATCTCCCTATGGTTCAACTTCTGTTAAGGATGGGCGCTCCAGTCGAGGTGGCGACCGGAAATGGAGTACGAGCTATCCATTTAGCTGCTAGGACTGACTGCCCACATGTCCTTGCGGCTTTGATTGACGCGGGCGCTGATGTCAATTGTGCGGATCAAGACGGGCGCCAGCCACTCCATTACATATCGGATGTCCGAGATCGGCCAGATGTTATTGTGTATCTGGCGATGAGGGGAGCCACTACCACTGAGACGCATCTCTCGAAGAGGCCCACGCCGTTGGACCTGGCTCGCAATAACAATTTCGCTGGAAATGTGGAGATCCTCAGCGCTCTGACAGATGAGCCTTCGGAAGCTCTCAAAATTGCGATCAGAGAAAGTTCAACATCGGCTGTGAGAGCCTTAAAACCGCATGGGTCAGATCGGAAGGGCTGTCCCGTTGATTGGACCACGTTTCTCCACGCTTTTGTCCAGGAGATGTATTTTGGGGCTCCACATGACGGAGAAAAGGAGACAAGGATTCTGCGGCGGTTGCTAGAGCACATTGATCTTCTTGCAGAAGTTCGAGACGGACAAACACTCTTCGCCAGCGTCTTTGCGCCGAGGGGAGGGCTAAATGGGATCTCGGAGTTGGAATTGATGAAGGTCTTTCTTGGACACCTTCCCATACACAAATACTTGGAGAGAAACGGCCTGAGATCGATGATGAGCAGGATAGAGGAGACTACTCTTAGACAATTTTGGAGATTTAGAAATCTGAGGGATGTCGGGGTAAATGGAAGCACGCAAGCTCTTGAGGCAACTTGAGGAAGAAGTAGGCTTCATTATATGTTAGCGAAGAGGAACATGAGGAAGTGTATTCGATGAGAATGGGATCGAGGCCTGTTGAGTTTTAAGATCGTAAGGTGGATTCTTTCCGGGTGGAGCTTGTTCAAATTGCTCCCGACTGGGGCTCCTCATGCTGTAAGCTAATATCTAAATTCCTGTCTGTGTAGCGACTCTTATCTTGGGCTTTCATAGAAGATATACGTGTTTTGAAAAGCGGATGACGGTACGGATGACAAGATGTGTAGAAGATTCCTACGGCATCGAATGCAAAGGGGAACTTTTCTGAGCTGTGCAACGCTCTTTAAAGGGCAGGTTTGATCATGTGGAACAAATGATTCCGATGGGCGCCGGAGATTACGTCAGAATGATGGGATTTGGAGTCCCGCACATTATTCTTTTCACAGCTATCGTGGTGAAAGTTGCACTCTGAACAAGGTTTGGAACTATCTATAGGACTTGTTGAACTCGAAAAACGGCAATTTTAACGCCAAATACTCTTCTCCCCCCCCCCCCCCCCCCCCCCCCTCCCCCTCACAAACTCTCCTTGAACAATTGCACCGCCTCCCGATTCTGCTCCACCATGTCTCTATTCCAAATCCAGTGCACCCTAAAGCTCAACAACTCCCTCATCTTTTCCAAATCACTCCCCACACCCTCCGCCCTCATACCGACTAACTGGCCCGAGTCTCGGCTCGTCGAGACAACCCTCTGCGTCCTCACTCTCCTCACTTGATCGTAGGCCAGGAACGCGTTTTGAATCATGCGGAGATCCGAAACTTCGGCGAGCAATGTGGCTAAAACGAGCGCGTCTTCGATGGCTTGGCCGGCCCCTTGGCCTTGGTAAGGCGTGGTTGCGTGCGCGGCGTCACCCATCATTGCGATGCGCCCTTTTGTGTAGGTTGGTGCGGGTGGGTGATCCCACATGGCCCAGACGGAGGGGTTGGGGGTGGCGAGAAGGAGCTGTGTGGATGTTAGTGATTTTCAGTAATGTGCGGTCGTCCGTGCGGGAATGGGAAGGTAGGGGGTTTGGTTGAAGGTTGACTTGCTTCGACGAGAGCCCGGGATGATGCGCCCCATGTACTGAACATGTTTCTCAATGCTTCCGGGTCGGCGGGTAAAACCCATTTCTCGTGCTCCCAGGTTTCTTGTTCGAAGTCGAAGAGGACGACGTTCAGAAGGTGACCACCGTCGATGGGATAGCTGAGTGATGCCTTGCCTTTGCTCTTATCAGTCTTTGCCCTTTCAACAACAATAGCTGAAGCTCGATTGTGAAAGAAAAGAAGAAAGGTAAACTACCTTTTCCGCACAGGAAAAAGGAGTTGCCTGCAAACTCCTCTCCCAGCCTTTCCACCGCTTTGTCCATGGGTACCAGAGCCCTATACGCGACCGACCCTGCGAAGACAGACTTCGCTGCTTCTTTGCCCAGCAAGTGTGCACGCACAGTACTATGGACACCATCGGCACCAATCACGGCATCAGCGGTAGCGGTTGTACCGTCTTTGAAATGAACGAAAACAGGACCGCCTTGCTTGTCCTCTAAAGAATCAACGCGTTTGTTGAAGTGTGCACGTTGCGTCGGAACGCTTTTGACGAGCTCGTCGAGGAAGTGAGCACGATGCACGCTTTGTTGGCCCGAGGCATTGACTTGGGCGTGGATGAGCTCGCCTTCATGTTCGCCTTCGCCCTGATGGAATACACGAGTTAGTCGGGCATGGCACAACTCGAAAGAAGATGAAACTAACAACAACATAATTTGCAAGCGTCTTGGCATGTTTCGGCCACATGTTGCCGGTGGCATGTTTGTCGTAAGCAGCCCTAGCCTCGGGCGCTATGAGCTCGAGGGCTTGTTGGGCATTCGGTGCGATGCCGACTCCGGCGCCGATTTCTCCGAAAGTTGGCGCAGCCTCGTAGACTTGGACGTCGATGTGGGGGTATTTGAGGAGGGCGATGGCGGTGCACAGGCCACCGATGCCTCCGCCGATGATCGCGACACTGAAAGGCTTGGGGGAGACTGTCGCAGACGACATGGCGTTGCAAGTTGATGGCGAGGATGTTAGCAAGGAGAAAGTCGAAAGTATGGCTGAGCAGTACTAGAAACTAAGAGACTCTTTCAGATGAATGAATAAATGCTGATGTATCTCTATGGAGGCCTCAGTTCATGTGATGTGATAGAGAAATTGTTCACGCAGCGGAAATCACTCTTATACACGTTGAGCAACTCATAAGCTTCCTTGGTAGTATAGCCTCTGATACTCGAGACATCGCTTCCGTCACTCGCATTTCGGTGGTCATTCTCAGCGGGTCAACATGAGAGACAACTATGCATCATGACATCGAAGAAGTATGAATCATAAACAGATTAAAGCGAAATGATGCGAAAGATACATGAGTACACATTTCGGGGCTTAATAGGCTGCGGAAAGGGTGCTTTACCGAAGACCGAAAGAGCCAGTCCCCACCCTGCAGGAGTAGTGCTGGTAGACATCCGGTGATCAAACAGTCCGTGTAGATTGATTACTGATTATGCGCTGTTTGGCTCGGAACCTTTGAATGCCCGGTGCTTTATGGATAGCTTGGCAGGGCAAACGAACAACTGTTCCAATTCAAGAAACCCGTCGTCACACTCAGGAGTTCCAAGTAGCGAACATTGCCATTTTTATTCGGTAGGTACGATACCTTCAGCAATACAGACGGGATCCAACATCTTGCGACCTGTCGAACAACCCTCCTTGCGAGTTGATATTGTTTTACGCTCTGAGAAGAGGAATCTCTTGTAACGGCGAACTCCGGGCTGTCATCTATTCGGGCTGTGGATTCCCAAGAGAAGAAGCCGAAATCGCCGTGATGCGTGCTGTGATTGGATATAATCTGATAAGCTTCATGCAGACATCCGGAAGTGAGCGGATATTCCTCCCGTCCAATAAACGCTGTCTGAAAGAGATACTGAGCGGACGGCGAGGTTGCAAGTGGAACGAGAGACGTCTCGAGATCCCTAGTTGAAGATGCACACAGTCTTTGTGAAAATGTGACTTGTGATCTCATGATTCTTGGCCTTCCTATCGTTCTGGCCATCGCATAGATATTCTTTCTAAGTAGCTCTCAGGTCGCCCGTCGAGCTCGCCTCGATTTTATCAAAGCGAACCTGACAACCCATAGCGCAAGACATTTTCTATGATTGATGAAATATGAGGGAATGTTCGAGATCAGATCAGGACACTAGGTCAAAAGAGTTATAGTCGCTTCACAATTGGCCTAGCACATATCGAGGCTAGCGCTTACTCTTCGAACTTGGTCTTTCCTTTGCCGGTTGATCAACGTTATCCCACTCTCTCTACAAGACTTGTAGCATTCTGTTCTACCATATTCAGTCTGAATGTCTTACGCGGACCTAGAGTACGATTTGGGCTGCTGTACAGCTGTGGGAATCATAGTCTATGACAACCAGGCTATGAAATCTCGCAAGGCTACATGATAACGCCGTCTTTTGGGTGGCTATAGAGCAGAAGGCCATTATTGGCTGCCGCGTGGTCACATTCTGTGCCGTGGTATATCTTACAGTACTGCTCAGCTATGGGTCAGAACGTCTTCTCTTCAGACGCTTGGACACGCGCCAAGAACCGATTCGTCGAGGACTTGACCGACGAGGAGCAGGTATGCATAAGTCAGAAAAATAGTTTCCGCTGGTCATCAAGTTCGATGAATTCGGAAATTTCTATGAGCAACGTTTTGCTCTCTAGCAATGAGTGGTGACTCAACTCGTAAATCATCATTTGGCAAGCGGAAGACTGTTTTTGTTCTGTTCCCAAAACTTGTCACTTGGGTTACGTGCCTAGTCTCGTGGACGACTGACTTTCTGGATCCCTTTTGCTTATTACTTGTCTTTCTATCTCGAACAGCAAAGCTAATACTAGAACTTGCCCAGCGTATCTTTGTACAAGCTTCCCCAGAAACTATATTATACGATGCCAGCGCCGCAGAGAAGATTCATCAAGCCAAAAGCACAACAAGAAGCTTTGTCACGAAACTTCAGCCTTTTGTTGAAGCCGTTGAGCAGTATGGCACAGCTCTTGATGTGTACTCAAACATATATCCTTTAGTAATGGGTCCGCTCTGGGGAAGTGTACGTGTTGTACTTCATGTATGAGTTCCGAGCAGCCTCTTTCGACTAAAACTAATCAGTGTAGTTGACGCGGGAATCGGGCAAGTACTTTGAGAAGATTGCGGACATGTTCAACAGCATCAGCGATCTGCTACCACGCCTTCGCATATACGAACAACTCTTCCCAACTCACGAAAGTCTAGTGCAGGCACTTTCCGTAGTGTACTTTGATATCTTGAAATTTTGCTCGGACGCCAAAGCCATGTTCCGTCGATCAAAGCGCGTAATGATGACCTTAGTCTGGAAGCCGTTCAAACGCCAATTTGGTTCTCAGATGGACGCATTTCGTAAGCACCAAAAGCAAGTCGAAAAAGACGTCTCACTTTCGCACATGATCGAGGCAGCGGATTCAAGAGCTATGATACGTGCAAACCAACTAATTCTTGCTGAAGACCGCTATGGCACGTCCACGTCCTCTCATGCTTGCCTTATGTCTAGTATACTGGGCCGACTGCTAATTTTTGGCTCTCAGATGAGGAACGGCTAGACACTTTCAAATCTTTGTCTCCCGTTGACTATGAAGCAAAACATAGAAAGCTACGGGGACTACGCCACGAAGGTACCGGAACGTGGTTGGTTCAGCACACCTCTTATATTGAATGGAAAGAGGGCACAATCTCGAAGGGTCTTGTTTGTCACGGAATACGTAGGTTCCCTCAAGATGACGTTAATGGATTATGGCACTGATGACGTCTGTGACTAAGCTGGATCTGGGAAAAGTGTCCTCACGTGAGCTCTTCAGCAGCCAATTGTGTGTTGTATTACTGATATTAATCCAATAAGATCGTTGATTGTCGATGACCATCTTGAAGAAACCAGTTCTCCGACCGAGAACGCCCTGTATTTTTACTGTGATTATGCAGATCCACTAGCGCTACAGCCAGTCCATATGTACCGAGCACTTCTGCAACAACTATTTTTCCGAGGCCTCATGACTGAAGCCATCGTGAAAGGTATCATTGAGACACTCAGGAGCAATGTCCATGGCCTTGATGCGCAGAAGCTCACGGACTTGATCTGTGCTGCTACCCAGTCCTGCGCAGGATTACACGTAATCATAGATGGTCTTGACGAATGCGACAGAGATGCGCAGAAGGCTGTTACAAAACTTCTTTGTCGGTTGTTGACAATAGGTCATCCTGTTGTCAAAGTTCTTATTACGTGTCGAGACGAGGGACATCTCCTGAATGAACTAAAGGGTTTCGGCCGATTACACATATCTAGTCAAGCTTCAGCGGCTGATATTGAATCGTATATCTCGCACGCTATCGCATCAAGTATATCGTCTGGGGACTTGATCCTTCGCAATCGGGCCATAAAAGAAGTAATTATTTCCAAACTTTTGGAAAAGGCGCAAGGGATGTAGGTACCCTATGATGAAAACTGTCTTCAAAGTGTCATACACTGACGCCGTCAGGTTTCTCTGGGTATCTTTCCAAATCATTGATCTATGCGACGCAGCTTCTGATGAAGACATACGCCAAATTCTCGAGCATCTACCGGAAGGACTGTACGACACATTTACACGAATCTTCATAAAAATAGCAAAAAGCGGGTCCAAAGCCACTGTTTTAAAGGCCATGATGTGGATGGTCTGCGCTAGACGACCGTTGCGCGTTAAGGAGTTGCAGGAAGCTCTAGCGTTCGATTCGAATGATAAAGCTTGGAACGTCGACAAGATCCCCGACGGCGCCAAAATCATTAGGTCTTGCCATGGACTAGTGGTGAGGGATGCTGTTAGCGAGACTGTTCGTCTTGCACACCACACGGTTCAACAATATCTCGTATCTCCCCCAAGCTATGAGGAGGTCACACTCGGAGCACACTGGCCAGAATTAAGCCGATTCAGACGGAATTCTGGTCGTGCAGAGGAGATGGCTGGGAGCTTCTGTGTCACTTATCTATGCTTTTCCGACTTCGAGACAGCGGTGAGCTGCATAAATGACGACTATAAGTTCAACCTTGCGACTGCGTTTAACGGCCGCGGGCCTATCTCAATCCCAGCTGCTCTGGGTCTCGGTAACAAGCTTCACAGCTTGCCCTACAAATTCTTTGGCAGTCAAAATAATTTCAAGATGCCAGACATAGATTATTCCAAGTACCTGAATGTCACGCCACGGGATCGACGACCGTCTCCGGACTTCAAAAGCAAATTTGCAATGCTGGAGTATGTCATTGAGTATTGGCCATGGCATATTAATTGCTTGCAATGGCCTACCACGTCGAAATCTTTGCTACAATTTTGGGATCTCGTCCAGCACAAATCCCTGGCATTTGAATTCCGGCCTTGGGGTCGAAACCAACACTTTGGCCCGAAGGGATGTAAAGGCTGTCCAGCGCCGGATTCCAAGGACTTAGAACCTAAAGATCTGCCGTCAATGGGGCTTGTACACTGGGCTGCAGAAACAGGTCACCTCAGAGCCTTCGACAGGGTAGAACCTCCTCTTCATGAGTATCTGAAACACGAGCGGCATCATGATGAGACGCTTTTAATCGCTTGTCGTCACCGTCAAGATTCTGTGGTCAAAATCTTGCTCGACTGTCAGACGTTCAACTTCTCCGATGGTAGGGCAATTGTGGCCGCTTGTACATCTGGTAGCTTATCGATATTGGATCGTTTACTCCAAGCGAAAGATACCATGAAATCTCTCCCAGAGTCTGGTTTATATTCCCCTTCCATTCTGGAAAACTTCGGCCCTGTAGCGCTTTACCAGGCTGCAAGCAATGGTCACAAGGGGATCGTAGAAATCTTGCTTGCGCTAAACGCTGAGCCTTACGTTAGCGATATGACCACCGGTCTAATGTCTCTACAGATAGCTGCAAAGAACGGGCACCTCAAGGTTGTCAGAGCACTATGTACGGTACCGCTTCTAGAACCTCCACGTGGCCGCATGATGGACGCTCCACACGAAAGTACGGGTATGAAGGCGTTGCACTACGCAGCGGTAAACGGGCATGCTGAGATTGTTACTTTCCTACTTGAGCAAGGTTTGGGGTGCGACGATCGGAATTCGCTGGGTGAAACAGCGTTGATCAAAGCATCACAGCAAGGACATACTATGGTGGCGAAAGCGCTGATTGCAGCGGGAGCTGATCCTCTCGTCAAAGGGGGAAAGCTTGATGACCCAGATGAAGAATGGGAAGGCTTATACCGAACACCAATCGCTCTTCATCACGCTGCTGCAAATGGCCATGACAATGTAATTGCCGTGCTGCCTTATTCGAACCTGACTTGTGGATGGTATGAAACCAATGCCTTGCATTTAGGTGCAATTTACGGTCATTCTAATGTGGTCCAAGCCTTACTCTCCAAGGGCGCTGGAATTGAGAGTGAAGACGCTCAGAACATGACAGCACTACATTTTGCATCAAAAAATGGACACAAACAGGTGGTCCAATTGCTGCTGGACAGAGGTTGCAGTATCGATCGGAAAGCAACAGGGCTTACAGCCTTACACCTCGCAGCGATGGCCGCAAAGCCTGGGATCATCAAGCTTCTAGTGGCTCGTGGTGCAGCCTTAACGGTGAAAGATTCAACGCCAGTTGGAAACACAGCACTTCACATAGCAGTTTGTCAACCAGATGCAGATACAATTCGAGCCTTGGCAGATTTGGGGGCTTCATTAGAGGACCGGAATATGCAAGGCGAGACCGCACTGGATTACGCCGTTTTCTTGAAATCGTGGGCAAATGTGCGCACGATGATTGAGCTTGGAGCAGATTGGACTCACGCTGGAGCGTTATTGCGGGCAGTTGACCTGGATAACCACGATATCTTAAATGCATTACTAAAAAGGCTTTCCACAGCGACAGCGAAGGAACGAAATCATGCCGCCGCGACCATAGAAAGGGTGATGAATGAAGGCCCTGGGGCTTGGAATAAAACTGCGCTGCGGATTCTCTGGGAAAGGAGCAAAGAAGGAGAGGCTCTGGGGTCCTCAGATGAAAACCTGATCACAGGCCCCGAGGCGCATTCACAGGACGGATAAAGAAGCCGAGGACGGTTTCAGTTAGAGATGGGGTGCTTTTAACAGCCTGGTCAGTATCAAATTGGCACAACTTTTGCTTTTCAAGTCAATGCCGATTTGTCAGCTTGTGGGAGAAGAAAGTTGTTGTTAATGACACATTGAAGGTCTGGAGGTTAAATTTGAGAGACGACAGTGTGGCTTCGAAGGGCTAATGATTTCAGTGTTAGTCTTTTTTTAGTCGATATGTTATATCTTCCCAAGTTCAACACGTTTGTGGACACTTCAACTACATTGATAAGTATAACATATAGTTCCAATACATTGAACTCTGAGGCATATAGTTATTCAACTGATATTAAGGTTTTGGTCGCTGAAGAAGTTCGGACCTGATGTTTAAGAATCAACACTCTCCTTCAAAATCACCATAATGACAACCTATCATGCAGCGGCTGCACTACTGAGCCCGTTAGGCTTTGAGCATCTTTTTTGAACTTCAGGCTCTCGGTTCTATACCTGATTTCCACAAGAAACAGCCAAGTCTATCTCTCAGCCAGGAAAAGGAGATGTATTTCCGTGCTTCAAATCTCTTGAGGAGTCAAGGCGGGCCATCAATTCATCAGGTAGTGACACAAACGTAGACAGCGATGTTGATAGAATCTGAGACCTGGTATTTCAGGATAGTTACAGCTTGCAAAAAAGCACGGCAAAAGAAGAATCTGGGCAAAAGAAACGGTTCAATGCTTCGCTGCGATTTGATGTGGAGATATTGCTCGTACTGATGGTCTCGGAATCGCAATACTTGGGCCGTACTGATTTCGGAAAAAAAGCAAAAGCCCGCAGTTTTGGTAATCCGTACACAGCATTTCGTAGGATTACGTCTCGTGATGGTGCTTCTATTTTATCCTATGACCTTGCAACGATGAGCAGTTTTCTGCCCATCGAGAATTTCTTTTTGACAGGAATGGGAGCTACAAGACAAACGCAGCTTTGTAGCTGACATTACATTCATTTTATCGCCGATACTATAAAGCAGATCAGGTGATTAAAGCAAGTGTTTTTGAATATCGATCCTGCACAGCAAAGCCAGCCGCTGAGTTATGAGAGGCGTACGATGGTTGGAGGATGTGGAGGAAAATTGACAAAGCTTTTGAGAAGACAATTGGGGCGAATACCGGCTGGACTGAATCATTCCATCCGAGCCCGACACTACCTGTCCTACCCTTGTATGGAAAAGCCTGGAACAGTCATCGTTCAAAACGACTCTAGCGGCAAATTTCTATCGCTCTTTCTCCAGAGCAGATGCGAGAATATCTTCGCGCCACCCATACAGCTCTCCAATTCACTAAAAAAATTGGAACAATAGAACTGCTCGTGAAGGTGAGGCCTCTTTTCTACGAATCTTGCGTCTGGAAAGCGCCTTCGTTGGTGGTTGCTTTGTTGGGTGATTTCCCTTTTAACTGCACTGTTTGAGCGGCAGATGGTATTATTCTGATTGCGGTCCCTCTGAAATGGCCAGTTGAGAAAATTAGGCTTTCGAATTGTTCAAAGTCGCCATAAGCACACTATCTCAGATAGGGTACTCTCAGATGGACTGTATGTAAGCGCTCGAGAGAAGGCTTGATTTCGACATTCAGCCTTTGAAATCCGTTCAGCTAGCTCTAATGTACTTAGGCGCTGATGATGAAGGCTTGTAGAGCCGTGAGAACGATATCGGGGTTACTATGCGAGAAAGGTAGAAGAGACGTTCGTCTAGTCGTACTCGTATATGTGTTTGGGCGCTCGGCCCACTATCCCATTTATATCTAGCGTGAGTGCCTAGCGCGCCAAGATTTGAACTTAGAACGCGTGAATTTTTCCTCGTCCCATCTCTCAAATACATTTCTCGTTGCCCATCCTACCAGTCACTATTAAAATCGCCTGTTTATCTTCCCTTGACCCTGAGGGCTGAGGATTGAATCTGGCCCTCTGAAAGCTGCGAAGACAAAAAAGAGACGTACCGTTGAACCTTTGATTGCGGATTCGTGCGGCTTTGGGCTCAGAAAGGCTCCCTATTTCCCACCAGCGTCCAATCCCAATACTCTGATGAACGCTTTCGGGCTTTCTTTAAATGTTTCGCTGATATATCTCGGCTTCATCAGGGCGAGTCAGCTCTGTGCCTTCAGCACCCGGTGAATCTGCTGCCAAAGCCTGAGCAGCCTTGGGTTTCCCCCTTAAGTGTCTCAATTGCCCTCCTCCGCTCGTGCATCCACTGTAATAGGACCACGTAAAAAGATGAAGCTTCCTCGACTTATCCATCGTGGGTCGCAGCTACCGCTTAAAGAACAAGACCAAGCCAACTTTCCGCCCTCACACAAGCCTCTCCCGCAGCCGCAGAAAGATTGCCGTCTCTTATGCATTCTCCCTGGCCGCATCTCAGATCCTATTGCTTGTAATACCAGTGTCATCGATTTGGCAGAGGCTGCAGGTAGGTATGACGCCCTGTCCTATTGCTGGGGCTCTCAGGACCGTACACGACCCATTATTTGTGACAATACATCAATTAGCGTTACTCCGAACCTGGAAGCTGCGCTGAAACGTCTCCGCGCACCGGACTTAGCCCGAAACTTCTGGATTGATCAGCTGTGTATCGATCATGACAATCTCCGGGAAAAGGAGCAGCAACTGGGGTTGATGGCTGATATCTATCGGCGTTCGTCCAAGCTGCTGATTTGGCTGGGCGACAACGAAGATGAATCTCGAAAAGTCTATAAGATAATTGACCGACTGTTGAAGCTGAATCCAATCGCGAGCGTTGGTAAAGATGACGGCAATGGTGATATTGTCCAGCAGACGAGAGGCCGCATAGGCTTAGACCAGCTCAAGTCTCACGGATTACCTGGATCTAAGGACGCAAGTTGGCAAGAACTCCGATCTCTGCTTTCGCGGCCATGGTTTTCCCGAATCTGGACGATACAGGAAGCTGCAGTTGCTACTAACACGGTATTTCTGTGGGGTAAGGAGTATTCGATCACCTGGAAAGACATGGTGTCCATCATGCATATAGTTCGCGAGCACTTACCAAAGACATTGCTAGGATCGGACATCATTTTCCGAGGATTGCCGGCAGACTCAGTCTTCCGCATTGCTGGGACTATGCAAACGCTAGAAGATCGTGCTCCTCATGATCTCTTCAATCTGGCACTGAGATTCAAGGCTTATGGCGCATTCAAATCGCAGGACAAGCTCCACGCACTCCTCAATATTTCCAACTCGTCTCAGGCCGCGGACTATGGGCAGTCTGCAGAAATCACTTTTCACAAGATGGCGTTCCAGAATATAAGTGATGTCTATCAAGAGATCGCCAAGCGCCCGGAAGAGCTATCACAGCAGCAATGGCATCCGTATCCAGAAATATCGCAAGGGCCTCATCTCAGGATGGTTGCATTGATCTGCGCAGCAGGGATTGCTAATCAGCAACTTTCTCTGCCCTCTTGGGTGCCAGACTGGACTGTTGATTCATTCCCTGCGCCGATATGGACGAGGAAAACCTGTTATAGGAGCCGAGCATCTGCTAATACCTCTGACTTGCCGGGCACTCCTCCAACGAGCTTAACTCTGGTGCAGTCGACTACCGTTAATTCCAACCTGGCTGAAATGCAATGGTCACCAGAGAGTAGAATATCAATAGGGTCTGCAAGCTTGCCAGATACTCTCCAGATGAAGGGCCTTATTTGTGATGTAATCAGTAGGCGTGGGTATTCAAAGGTCGATATTGGGAAGCCGCTCGAGCACGAGGAACAGCAGAAAGCACTGATGGAATGGCTTCTCGAAGCGGATGACATGGCCGATCTCGGAATTGAAACGTCATTCAGCGGAGGTGCGGACGATGAACTCTTCAGGCGGTCGCTTCTCTTTGACGAACCAATGCTTCAACCTTCAGAAATTGAGAAACCAGAACTCTTGAAAGCACTACGTTTTGCAAGAAATTCAAGATTCGCAAGTACGATGAAGCGCAAGCTACAACCTTGGGACTATTTCCAAGTCATTCAAAATATTCCTGGCCGAACCTTCTTCGTAACCCAAGGCGGCCGCATGGGGCTTGCACCTCAGACTACCCATATGTACGACAAGATATGTGTCCTTCCAGGGTTTGAAGTACCGCTCATACTCCGCCCAGAGGGCAACGAGTTTCGACTAGTTGGGGAATGTTACGCTGGCAATGACGATATGATGCCTGGTGGTTCTGAATACTCTCAGATGACGCCAGAGTGGATCACAATCAAATGAGGGATCAACCGGTCACCATGGGCGTCTTTTGTGAAACTGGCGCGATTTGTGCTTTCTGTTTGTTGCTTCCTTAGAATAGGGACGTTAGAAATCTAGCTCCGTTGCCAATGAGTCTCTGTCTCTCGGCCTACACGTGGGCAGAAGTCTGCACTCGCAGTCAATTGACCAGCGAAGGACAACAATGGGCGCTGTGTTGACAATCTTTAGCTTCCAAGCTCCGAGATTCAAACTTAATGTGATGACGATCCAGAGCCAGAATGTTTTAAAACGGCTCAACACAATAGTTTAACACAATCTGATAGAACTTTTGGGAAGAATTGCCCTCTGTTCTCTTTGACAGCTTCCATCTCACGCTATTGCACCAATTCTCAAAGTTCGAAAATGGCGGCCACGACTCCTTCCACGCCCGTTGTAACGCAAAAGCAGCGCAAGTATGATACCACCTTCCTGCAAAGACCTGTATGAGAGCTCTACTGATAGCTGATAGATGGGCTGACCTCGCCATCGTGACTTTGGTAGTTGGCGAAACTAAGACTACATTCCACGTCCACGAAGCAGAACTTTTTGAAGTTTCACCAGTCTTCAAGGCCGCTTTCGGCTCGGACTTCAAAGAGAGCTCGGAGCGCAAAATGATCCTCCCTGAAGATGACGCTGAGCTCCTCAATCTCATGGTTGAATGGCTGCACAGCCATCACTATGACCTTCCGCCGCGAACTGGGGACACAATCCAAAATGGGGCCCGGTACATGGAGTCTATGCGACTTTACGTTCTTGCGGACAAGTACGGCGTCGCTAGTTTAAAAAACTACATTGTCAAAATTATCTTCGATACTCTGAGGGACGGCCAAGTGACCAGACCAAACCTTGATACCGTTGCCTACGCATACCAGAACACTCCTCAGAATTCAGGAATCCGAAAATTGTTGGCAGACCTTTACGCTTGCAACATCAACTTTGACTGGTACGGGCGGGAAGAAAACAAGCTAGAGCTTCAAAAGTACCCCGAATTCGCAATCGACATCCTTCTGAGTTTTGCTCAGCACACCGCACAGAAGGACATGAAGAATCCCTTCGAGGGTGAGATGCCCACGGCATACCAGGGGTAAGAAGGTCAAAAGGTGGAGATCGGATCGAGAAGCGTTGGCCGAGAGCAGGTAATAGAGCGATGATGTCACTACCTTCAATTCGAAGCGGTCTATGGAGTCACTGAATCCTTCTTGCTTCTTGCATGCCTTTAGATGCAATGGAGATGTCATTTCACGAGCCACTGCGTGCTAGTCTGATATTGATGGTCTGGTTGTAATTGACTTTCTTCCTGAGCCATGTTGTCTTCTCTTCGCTCTTTTCCTTCCAGCTGTTCTCTTCAACAGAACGCGGCATTACACGTTAGCTATAGTACCATTGATCATCAAAGTCATCCGATCCACTGCAGTCTGATCTTCAGTTCCTCTTCGAATCTCACACATCCTAAATGATGGACTTGGTGGAAAGCACGCACAGACCTTGGCCGGCAGAGTATGTATGCTTTCCAAGAATTCTCGCACAACTTTTTGAATGCTCTTAACCTTGCCGATGATGTTCATCTGCACCGACTATATGAAACCCACAGTGAGCACTTCGGTTCGGGTATCATTGACTTTGACCTCCCATGCTGTAGGCCTTTTCATTGACAATTCGGGAGGATTCTTAACCTGTTGTTGAGTTCGATATTGAATGCGTTGAGTAGCTTTCTTTTGGAAAGAAGCAGGTGTGTGGCGCCTGTCGAGAACCTAATCAGGGCAGGTGAGTATATTGGTGGTCGACTGATTGATTGAATTCCCTGAACGGAGAGACATATGGCTTTCCCAGGGGAACTGTGGGACTAGAACACGTGTTTGAGGGTTCAATCTCGACTGAATAGAAAAATAAAGTGGGGACAGAATTCGTGTAGAAAAATGATACTCCTTTTTGCAAAATCCTTGGCGGGAGCGCAAAACTTGTAACCGCCCTCGTAATTTTTTGCTTAAACGATCGTTAAATGCACGCAGAAGGTAGAATCGCATTATATGAATTTAAAACCACATTTAAATAGATAGTCGTTGCAATAGTAATCATTGTAATTACAATAATAATCATTATAGTTATTTATTATAATAATAATCATTATTCAAAAATCGAATAAAATCTTTATATTAAACATCGTTTGAAAAAATTTAATAATAATGTTTTATGATTATATTTCTTACACGTTGCGTATATAAAAATTGAACTATATTAAAAACATTTTATTATACAATTTATCGATAAATTTTAACACGCGAGTAAAAGAATATAATGTAAAGATGAAGTATAATGTTTTGCGCTTATATAATATTCATATTAAAGTTTCAATATTATCTTCTATCAATATAAATTATTTATAACGTAATAACTTTAAATGATGTTAAATAAGAGAAAAAAGAAGTTAATAATTAAATAATAAATTATAAAAATGAGAATATAATTAAATAATAAATAATTAATTAAAATATAATTATGATTATAATAGTTATGTAAAAAATTTAATTAATAAAATTTTAATTTAGTTTAAAAAACGTTATATTCGAGGTTTAATCGAATTAAAAATCGTTTAAAAGTTTTTTAATAAAACGTTTTTAAGATGATATTGTTATTGTTATAATCATATTATCATTTATTTTTAAACTTATTCGAGCTTTTATTCAATATAAATTCGAATTAAATTATAATAATGATATTATTTTAATTAATTTATACGATATTAATATACGATCTTTATAAAAAATAAGATTTTATTAATTTTAATATAATATCGTTTTTATTTTAAATAACAATTTGAGCGAACGTTTTAAGGTCATTAATTAAGATGTGAAGAAACAATTATTTATTTATTTTAAAGAGCGTCTTATGTTATATTTAAATGAGTTAATATATATATTATTTGATTAATTTGATTTCATTTTCGACGAGAGCATCGTTTAAAGAACTTTATATCGTTTTAATTAATTTTATAAGCGAATGAAAAGAATAATTAATTAACGCAATGTTTTTTTATGTGATAATTAGTTTATTATATTAACTGATCGACGAATTAATTAATTAATCTTTTTGAACGAATCGACGATTTGTAAACGAATTAATAAACATTTTATTACCCTCAATAGTCTGATATTAAGATCTTTAAACGATAAGAAATATAAATGAATTTTCTTAAATATGTGATCGTGAATTAATAAAGAATTTAAGCGTTTAAAGAGATGAAGTGTGTTATTTATCTTCACGATAAAAGGTTATTTATTATAAATAATTCTTTAAAACTCGATTATTTAAGACATTTTTATTAATTTCGTATGAAATCACGTTTTTTTTTATTGCGATAGTTTCGAAAAAAGCGAATTTCGATTAATGATTATATGTGATAATGCGTTAATTTATTATAGTTTTGAGTTTATTAACATATATTATGATGTAAAAGTTTTATTAAAGTATTTACCTTCGTATTTATCTGATTTTAATTCGATCGAGATTTCGTTTTCGATGTTTAAGACGTAAATTAAATGATATCAAGATATGATTGTGTTATATTTCGACGAAAAACGATATGATGATTTTTTAAATTTAATTGTTTTTGTATAAGAGAAACGATATGACGCGAGTAATCTTTTTCGAAGAAGTGAAATATATTATAAAAGTTAAAACGAAATAAACGTCGTTGAAAACGAAATGAACGTCGTTAAAACATTAAAAGAATAAGTTATTATGATATATTATTTAAATTCACGTCGTCGTAAAATATTTGTTTCGTTTATTGATTTTATTCGTAATTTTTATTTTCGATGAAATATAAAACGAGCTTTATTATAAAGATCGTAAAAGTATATATATATGTTGAGACGCGAGCTGGCTTCTTTTTACGCTTAAATGCGTTTATATTGTTAATTAATTCGCGTTCGATACTTGATTCGATATTTAATTTCTTTTATTTATATTCGAAATCATCGTTTTTTTATTATTGAATATAATGAGATTTATAATATTTATTTAATAATTTTTTTTTTGCATTTTTTAAAGCTCTCTCGTCGTGTGATATAACGTTTAATTTTATATATTTAATAAAGTCTTTTATATTAATGTGTATCGAATTGTTAATTTTGTGTTTTAAGATCGTGATTAAAGTTATTGTAATTTCACGATTATAAACACGATTAATAAAACGTTAAAGATCATAATAATCACATTTAATAAATTTAATTTTAAGACGAGAGAAACGAATATTTATAAGAGAGTCGCTTAAATTCGATAATGATATAAAAAGTTAAATAATCGTAATAGTAGAAGTAGATATACGATTACGTAATTATTATATATCATTTTTTCTCTCATTTTTCTTTTTGCGAGTTTTATTCTTTTGTTTATTTTTCAAATTACGTTTTTAATTAATGAGTAAACTTATGAGCGATGTATTGACGATGAGTTTATTAATTTGATTTGTTACGATAATTATTGATTAGTTAATTAGATTTTGAATTGTTATAAAATAATGTTTACGCGAGTCTTTGACATAGTAAATCGATTTAAAATAATTTTGATTATCATAATTATTTTTATAATATTTTTAACGGTCGCGAATAGCACGTTTGATAACGATGATAAAATTAATTTCATTTTTCGTAATTTAAGTATTAAGTAATCATTTAATAAGATTTGAAATTAATAAAATTTCGATAAAATTTATAGATTTATTATTTAGAGATTTATTATTATATATAATTATTATAAAGACGATCTTGATAATAATAAGCTTTTTTTTAATAATATTAAATTTGTTATAAACGTATTAATATATTAAATCAAATTAAAGCTCTTTTTTATGTTTTCAATTTTATAATTCATCGAATATCGTATTTAAAACCTAATTAAACTCATTTAAATTAATTTTTTAAACGTTAAAATGTTTTTATTTGATCGTAATAAGAATATTGTACGATGAAATCGCAACGAATGAGATTCGATAATATAATATATATTTAAACGATATAATATATTTACGAGTTCGATTATCTTTAGCAATTAATAATAAATATAAGATAAACGAATTATTATCAAATATATATCTTTTAACTTCAATATTAAATACGATTTTTTCGTTTTTTCAAAAATTTTTTATATTAAACTTATATTATACAAATTTCATTTTTTTATTATTAAGCGAATTAATATTAATAACGTCTTTTTGAACGATAAAAGAGTGATACGATTTCGTTTTCGTTTTCGATTGAATTGATTCTTTATTATTCTTTTGTGAACGAGATTGTTAACTTTTTTGAATATTCATAATCTTTAAAACCTTTTATTGACGTTTTTTTTTCTTTTTATTCTTTTCATCATTAATCGTCGTTTGTAAATCGTTTAATTAATTGTCAAATTAAATTGTTATCGATGCTCGCATTTTGATAATAAAATTAAATTAAAAAAAGCAATAAGAGCATAAATTATTTGATCGCATAAAAATTAAACTTTTGTTAATAAACATCATTTAATTAAATATCGCTTCTTTTGAACCTATAAATCGTTTTTTATTTATCGATAATTTCGACGATAATATGTTATATAAAAAATTAAATAATTGATTCGATAGCGACGAATTGAGTTATAAAAGATTTAAAAAAGATTTAATTATTAAAAAAGGTCGCTGTCGTATAGGAAATTTCGATTTATTAAGTTTTAATGATAACGTAATTGTTATATGAAATCTTATAACGAGTTTTAAATTGAATGCTTTGATAATAAATGTAATAAATACGTTCATTTCTATTATAACTTTATTTTTTTCGATTTAATCGAACGAGAATCGTTTATTATTAAAAATTATAAAAATGTTTGCATATTTCTTTTTCGCAAAAGGTTTTTTAAAATTAAGCTTTTTATGTGATAATATAATGATAACGATATAATTTATAAATGTGATGAAAGAATTTCTTTATATGCTTATATTATATCGTTTAATTTATATTATATCGTTTATTAAATAATTTCAATTTTAATTTGATTAAAAAAATGAAATAATTATTGCGACGATTATTTTATCTTTTACGTGACTTTGATAATGATATAAATAAAAAATGATAGAGTCGATTATTAATCGGGCGCGAGCGATAACGATAACGATAATAATAATAGCGATAAATAAATCGAGGTTTAAAAAGGTTATATTTATTTTGAATGATCAATGAATTATATATGATCTCATTTTTATACGATTTTATTGTTATATCACGATTTTACCTTTTGCGTGCATTTGACGGTCGTTTAGGCAAAAAATTGCGGGGGCGGTTGCAAGTTTTGCGCTCCCGCCAAGGGTTTTGCAAAAAGGAATAAAGAAAATTGATTACTGTTGTAAAAGTCGCTGCTTTACAGAGGGAGATTGCCAAGAAATTTGCTCCACAATTGTCCGGCTTCACGCATGTCCGAAAGGAAAGTTACTAGCAAGGATAAAAGTTTTTCCGATAAATTTCACCAAACCCCGCTCCACCAAGAACCGCATTTCTACAGAGTATTTTGTTCAATCTTTTTGTAGCTACAACAAACAAGACCATGTCTGCCATGAGAAGATAAACCCTTTAATTCGTAACCAAAGCCTTCAACTGCTGTCTCAGTGTATATTGTTAATCTGAGTTTCGTCTCAACGTGCCTTGATCACTCAAGGTAGCGCCCTGCTACATACGCGGATAATACCAAACTTGATTTACAAGAAGGTTCCCCGGGCATAGATTTTAATTGACTGCGTTCCCCTCCATTCAATTTTCTGTATTCTGGAAGTGTCGCCAACCATGGACCCTCTCACCATCGCCGCAGCAATTGTAGGTATCCTCACAGCAGCGCAGCAGGTATCTTCGTGTGTCGGGCACCTTATCTCCAAGGCCAAGAAAGCGCCAGACGAGTTGGTGGAGCTCAAATCTACTGTTGATACAATCCATGCCGTTTTGTCTCAGCTGCAAGCTTTACTTCTGGGCCAAGCAGACCCAAAGCAGAGGCGTCTCGGGCTCATCCTCGTCGACCAGATAGTTGTCGCCCTCTCTGCTTGTGTGAAGATTTTCTCCAGTCTAGATTTACTTGTGAGATCCTTCGAAAATGACAAAACCACGCTGGACGTCTTTGACCGCCTACACTGGGCAACTAAGTCTGGCGAGATCAAGGATCATCTGCACAAATTGGAGATGCAAAAGAGCTCGCTGACTCTCATGCTAACAATACTGACTTGGTGAGACCTTTTGAAAGAAGGAAAAGTATGTAAGTACTGATGGGAGTCTAGCGAATCCTCATTTGAGGCCAACAAAGCAGTCGAGAATCTTCACGAGCTTGTGATGCGTGTACTTGAGGGCCAAGAACTAATAGCGCAGCGCCTCATGGTGGCAGATGCCCCCTCCCTTGATGCGCAGTCTGGACTGAGAGAGTTGGTTTCATCATTGTCGTCCAGCAGTCTGCTAGGATCAGCCATCGAGGAAGATCCTATTATCAAGCAATTCGCGTTTGAAAGTGATCTGGAATCTTCAAGAGTCTATCAAAGAAGCAACTGGCGGGACGAAGGAACTTTCTCGGTCAATAATACCTCGGTGCTTACTACAGCTAGATCCTTGCTATCGGGCTTGAGCCTCGGGGACGTGTCCAACATCAGCGTCGTCGCGATCCCCATCTACGCCGAGGACATTACCAACAAACAGATATACCAGTTTGATAGCCAAAACAAGTTTCAAGCCCAGGATAGATTAGAGGCTTCTAAGCTCCAAAGCCAGAGCTCTCGCCGGAAGACGCTGCTTGCTTCTTTGGAATATACCATAGAAGACTGGAACATTACGATCAAGACAGGATACCATGGTGTTCTGGCCCAGCTGATAGCCAGGATTGTAGACCACCAAGATTTGATATTAGTGATACCCTGTATTGGAGGCGTCGAATACCCATTAGAGGAGCCAGCAGAGCCGTTGAGCGTACTTATGTTCGGAGGGGCTTATTCTGTCAGTGTTTATTATCATGCTTTTCAAAACATCACCTACGTTTTGCTCGACTGTCCAGTCTTCAGAGAGCGATCCACGAATGAGCCTTTCCCTGAGAAAATCGACGAAGATACATCCGCGAAATTGGCGAATAGCGTAAAGAGTCTAAGTTTCTACTCAGCGTGGAATCAATGCATCGCTCAGATCATCACTCGATTTTCACCAGATCTATACTGGATCACGGACCTCCGAGGGACACTTGCGCCATGGTACATTCGACATCATAGTATTCCTTGCATCTTTCTCTTTCATGACGAGGGAGATTTTGTGTATCGTCAACTAGGCTCAACCTCCGACTGGTCGATGATTAAATATCTACTAAATTTAGATATGGGCGCTATCATCTCAAATGACGGGTCTGATAGACCCAAGCCCCTGAGATTTTTCGATCTCCTGTTTCTCGCCGCTTTATATCTTGGCACATATCAAGCAGGCCAAGGTTTCATAAATTCTGGTATAGAGAGCACCTATGATAAAAAATCGCATACTCACAAGACCATATCACAAGCAGGGGTCAACCATATCAATCATCTCTGCTTCCCGGACCCCAGCGACATAGCGGCTTGGCCTTCTGGAGACCATGCCCCTACATTTGAGATCGAGAGAATTGCCGAAAGCCAACGTGCTTCGAATCTCGAGAAACTTCAACAATGGGCGGCGCTAAAGCCTTCACCCGACGTCGACATGCTCGTCTTCATAGGAAGATGGAGTATGCAAACGGGCATTGACATCATTGTGGAAGTCATGCCTTCTATATTGGAGGAGCATCCAAATGTGCAATTGATTTGCGTTGGCCCCGTGGTCGACCAGTGCGGCAAAATTGCGGCCAGGAAACTGCAACATCTACACAGCCGCTATCCTGATCGAGTATACCCGAAGCCAGAGCTCACGGCGTTGCCTCCATTCGTCTTTACGGGGTCCGAATTTGGCCTCTTGCCTGCCCGCATTGAGCCAATTGGGCTTGCTGCTATAGAATACGGAAAAAGGGGTGTGTTGGGCATCGGATCACGAGTTGGAGCGCAAGGTCAAACTGTATGTTCTGTTTCTATGAATGGGGCTCTACATCGTGAGAGCGGTAGTAACAGCTAGCTGACACTGCCTCTCCAGCCTGGCTTTTGGTACACGCCTAAACGGTCCGCTACAACATCCTACCTCCAACGCCAGTTCAAAAGAGCGATCAAGGAGGCATTGGCGTCTAGCTCACAGGAGAGACGCCAAATGCGAAGCGTGAGCGCGCAAAAGCGCTTCCCTGTAGCCCCATGGGTCGAAGAGATAGACAGGTTGCAGACTGAAGCTATTGAAGCCCATTCGGCTGGATCCGCAAGCTCACGGAGCAGAGCGTCAAGCCTGAGGAGTACGTTGCGAAACCTTGTACAGTAGATGCAAGGAGTTACGACTGGGAAGATCATCGCTATCATGATTGCTGTTCGTTGAAAGTGTAGTGACTCCGAAATTCTCGCGGGCCCAGTCATAGTACTCCTCCGAGCAAGTTCTTGAACAGCAGCGGAGTTTGCTCGGTGACTACGACGAACTCGAAGATCATTGCATGATAACGCATTTCAGCCAAGGAACACTTTTGTCAAGCGATACCTCCGTTCCTGTGAGGCTGAGCCTGTGGGATTATGACCTTCTTAGGTTAGGAAGGAATAGCTGAACAACCATGGAGGGCATTTGAGCGGGCGCTATGCCTCTTCAAGACTACATTATGCGAATCCTGCGTAATGAGCTTCAATACGGGATGTGAGATCCGCCAAGTCAATCGAAGCCGCTCAAACCGTCTTACATATTGCCACGAACGAGATTCGTTTGACCCGTCCTGCATGCTGGGTACCTCGGCTAGGGCTATCGAGATGGCAGATACATAAAACCCTGCGCTCACGAAGCTTACCTGCGAATTGCATCCTGTAAGCCCAGGAGTCAAATTTGCTCGATTCATAAGACCGCGACACGTGGAAACGGTTTCTTGGAATTGAAATTCCATCTCACGAAGTTTGCTCAGTCCGACTCCCCTGACAATTGCCTTCCAAAGCCATCTCTCACTTTTCATTTCCACGATAAGCAGTACGGTTAATGGGTCTATGAAAGAAAGCGGTTCAAACGGGCATTGGTCTTGTCGTGGAGCTCAAGGCTGCGAGTAAAGAGCGCAAAGCTTCTGAAGCAATTACGGTGGACAGCTCAGCTGGTGAGCATGGTCTAGACTCTTATCTGACGAAAATCATTGCTCGCGATTTCTATGTCGGTCAGGCCAACTCCCTAAACAGATCGAGGAACCTCAAATCTCGGAACGTAGTGATTAAAGTGGTCGTGAGGATAACGAATCCGAAGACGACGAGCACTTTGGTGGCTGCGCGGCCGGCCCCGAAAGCGATTCCAAAACGGACGAGCTCAATGGCACACCTCCTCCCTACACAGAAGAAGAGCTTGCAGTAATTGGCAACGTAAAATATATGGAGCCTAAGGTCCAGACTGTGAAGCCATCCAGAATGCAGTGCCCGGTGGTGATCTCACAGCGCAAATCTGGCAGTAAAACAAGAGGCTTCATCCGCGCCTATGCTCCAATGTTGTCGGACTACAATATTGATCAGGAGACCTTCTTGACCAATCTTAAATCTTTCCATAAAGCGAGTCACGTATGTCACCCCGGTCCTCGAAATTTTTATGGGCAGACTGGAGGTGTTAGGTGTTCTGCAAGAAGCACACAAGGGCTGATTTCATGATGTGATGTAGGCTTCCCCCATCATGAATGTAGTCACCGTGAGAGCTGGAGCGTTGGGAAATATCCCGGAGCCTTTTTCTATGCTTGCAGGGATCGGCCTTTCGGTCTTGAGTGGAACGGCAGCAGAAATCCAGTCACGATACCGGTCAGCCCCTCTATTACGTCTCGCGTATTTCTTGGAACAACTCTGATACGCTGAATGCTTTAGCACAAACTCATTCCTCGACCAAGCCAACGAGCAGCTCTTTAAACCTAGAGGGCTCTACTGTCTCGTCATGTCATTCCGCCCTGAAGTCGTCCCCGTTAGTGACGTAGCGATGGAGTGCGTTGACACCTTCAAGGTGGCGTTGAAATGGCTCAATCCGCCCAAATCGAGCTTCAGAATGGACGCAAGCAATTTTAGAGGCTTTACAGGCACCACCCACTAGAGGCGAGGTTGAATTGCCTAAGACGGTACCCCTCATATACCCCGACACGGGATACACAGAGATTGGCAAGACCAAGTCTGTTGAGTCACAGAACGGTATTGGCAACGGAGAAGCCAAACACAGCCAATTCTGACAACACAAGATAGTTGCGGCAGTCTACTTTGACAAACAGGCGCAGGCCAAATACGTGAGTATCAGAGGGAAGCTTGAATTGCAGAGCGCAGTGACCTTGGACTTACCCTTCTGTGACGTTAGGCATACAAACATCCCGACTCCGCGTTGGCAAGTGAAACCCCTCCACAATTCGCCTCCAGATACGGTGATCTGACCCATCCTTCCGTGACCACAAGCAATGTAGGACGCGCATCGGCTGCCATCAAACGTGAAAGTCTAGCAGATAGATAAGCCAGAGGGCGTGCTGAAGCGATGTTGCAGTCGAAGGGCCTGGGAGGGACAATCAGGCGCTTTTAACCGCCTGTCAGTCACCAGCCAAGGTTTTCCAAACACTCATCTTTGGTGTCTCGACTGACGAGGTTGGTTCACAGCGTACTGTATCTCATGATCGTGAACTTGCCGACCGAAGATGAGCTAGAGGAGGCGAGGAAAGCCACGAAACAGAACTCTGCCTGAAGTGGCCGGCGACTTCTCTGATCTACTAGGCTACCGGCTGGTTTGTTCAGACGTTTTGGACCCTTTAATATCGATTAGAACATTCACGTTTACAGACTTTACTTTCACATTCTCATATGGCATAGGATGAATCGATAGATCAAGCAACGAATCGTGCAATAGTAGTTCAGAGCAGACTGAGACAATCTTCATAATCACTATCGAAAAATAACTGTTTCATGACATCAGTGATCCATCGCCTTTTTCTAATCAGACTTCCGACGATAACAGGCTCTTGGCTATCGGCTTCCGAAGTGCCTTTCCACGGTTGTTGATGCGAAAGAGTAAAAGGCTCAACTCCGTATTTGGCGACGTGCAGGAAGCGTGGAAGGTACCATGACGTAGATCGTGTCTGCTTCTACCCGGGGTGCATTACATCTAGTCTACCTTCCTACAACCAGGTTAGAAAAATACACCGTACGCTTCTGCGCTCAGCTCACTACCGCTGAATCCCGCTACCGGAGCACACATACTTCTGTCACCCCAAAATTCCGTTTCGATATTGTCTATCCGATCGCTAGGATGCAGAAGAAATGGGCGATTACGGGCGGCGTTATACAATGCATGTCGCATCAATCCGCAGTTTCGAGCATTTGAGCGGCAAAGATGGGGGATCTTACTGGAGAAGTGCCATGAGTCTGGAGGGAAAAAACCCAACATGAATTACCTGAAATACAGCAAAGGGTAATTCAGCTGCTTTAACCTGCAGGAATATTGGCGTTATTCACTCTTCACAGAAAAGAGAGTCAGGATTTATTACCTCATAAGTAATTTCGTTTCTCTAAATCTCAAATACACTACCACTGCCATCATTCCCTTCTGGTGTTAAGGACCTAGACAAGCCAGAAATCCCATTTCGAAAACCTTTTAACAATCCTCAACCTTTCTAGTTGCAAATCCAGATCTCGAACCTTGAATAGCACCTGTATAAAATAAACGATACGTTGTCTCAGCGTACCAACGCCGGATACTGGCAGTGCGGTGAGGCCATGACATCGCTGGGAATGCAGTGCTTCGAGAGCCTAATGATGTCAAGTTCACTCACTATTCGCACCGGTCGTGAAAAGGTGGGTTTGAAAGCAAGGTCTCAAAAACATGGTGGCGCGAGTAGGCCTAGCTCTCTCTGAATATAGCGAACGCAATAAATCTCAAAGCAAAAAGTTCACTGTCTTGTCAGACAGGCGCCGCCCACCCGGCCTCCCACCTTCCCGCCTCCAGCTGTAGGGTATTCCGGGAAGGAAGAACGTGGAAGTCAGAGCTCTATACCAGGATCAAGAAGCGCACAGAGTGGTCTTCCCGTACAAGACACCGCGTTCCCAGCCACCATCAGGGACCGTACACGGTGACGTCAGCCTTTCATAACACGAAAGTCTTGAGAACTACCACCTTTGATAACGAGTAAATATTCAGGATGGGAATTGAATTACCAGAAACTCTCCTCATACCAAAAGCTCGCCAGAAGAAGAAAACAACGGATCTTTCAATAGTCCTAACATACTAGTAAAGATAAAGAAGAGCATGTTACAATGCCACAAATAATCCTAGAGTCGGAGCCTGAGAAAGGGCTGACAAAGTATACCGTTACTTCAAAGGGATCAACTAATGAAACGTTGTGACAGAGTGGCATTTTGACAGGCAATCTCAGACAGGCTGCACAAGCAGCTCATTCATTCAATAACTTTTAACGCATACTCTGCTGCTCACTTATGCGTAGAGAGTGCAGCTCTCGTTCAAGAGTGGGGCATGATATCTGACTTCTCACATGTTCGTCACGTCATAAGCTCTCGCAAATACCACGCCCCCCCCTACGCCAGGATCATGCGTTACGAGTCGGGCGTCAAACATAAGAGCCTGACCAGGCTGTACGACTGGATCGTACGGCTTGTTGATTTTGGTTTTGGCATTGCGATGAGTTCCCTCCATCAAGGTAGGGAGGCCCTTGAACTGCGAAACAGGAACAAGAGGCACCAGGACCCAAATGTGCTCTTCGATGCCGCGCGTTTCAATATTTTGCTGCGTATTCATGAAGAGATTGAGACGCTGCTCGACGATCGCTGGATTCAACCATCTCTTCCCGTAGCGCTCCCAGCATTTGTACATGTTCTGATCGTCAGTATCCTTGAAACACTTCGGTGGAGAGCCGTTGCTTACTCTGTCGATCTCTTGAACAAAGGCGACAGAACTCGGAGTTCTTGGAAACGTCAGAGCTTTCCAAGGCTTTTCTGATACTTCAGCGAGAAACCTGCGGATTTCGTCTTGGTCGATGTCTTTCCAAACATCCAAGGCAAATTTGGGATCAATCAGTTCTATGCAGGCATAACCCTTGTCAAAGAAATCCATCTCGATGAGCCTCCAAGTCTGTCCTTTGTACAGGCTCGGGATCTTTTCTTCAAGAGTTGAATTTCAGGGTTCGACTACAATATATGTCTAGACAAGAAGGACCGAGGCAGGATGCATCACGAAAATAGATAGGAACAACGCAGAGCTGGTACGTAAAAACGTAGAGTTGGCACGAGAACATGCTGAGCTGGCACGAGAACTCCGCCCGCCTTGCAGATTCTCAGATAAGTGATATTTGTGACCCAATACTTCTCGCGAGAATCAAGCGCCTCGACGAATAGAGGACATAAAATTGCAGAACGAATGATACTTCAGCGTTGGTTGTCTTGATTTCCATAGCAAAAGGGTGACCTAGAACAGTAGAGTGACTTCGTAACCCCTTCGAATAGTAGCTGCTAAATAGCGGGATCAGACCTTAGTGGTTGGCCACCTAGCAGGAGATACGTGCGACATTGTCGCTGATAACAAGGCTTATATCAAGGTGATGACTCGCTCTTCTTGCTCCTCAGCCTCTTTGAGCCAGCCAAAAGGGTCAACACCATCGCGGGTCGCATTGTCGTTCCAAGTACCAATACGTTCATATGTATCTGCATGGCCTTCCACCGGAGCCAAAACCAAGCCCTTCAACATACAAGATTGAGGTGAGCGATGATTACACTGGAGGAGGGGCAAGAGTGCGTTGTTTCTGGGTGACCATTGGCCAATATCGTCGATCTGGCAGTTGATCCAAGACTTTGAAGGATTACCGTCCCGAGATCTAGCTATCTGAACAACCTTGCCTTTAGGGGAAGTATGAAAGCTCAAGTTTTCTGTGCTGAGCAACCGTCCGCGTAGTTTAATGAAACCATCACTGACCTGTCCTGTAGTATCCTCGCCCAATGGTGTCGTCTTGGCCTCTGAAACTTGGCACAGCTCGACCCATCTCCCTTCTTCAAGATGGACTTCTGGGAAGATTTCGATTGTGCCTTCAACAGAAGCCCAAGACCAGGTTGGGGCGCGGTATGTCTTCGGCCTGTATGCAAGTTCACCATTCGCTTGGAGACCGTTGCGAGTGGTCCACATGAGCCCAGAGGGTAGCTGTGTTTGCCAGAGGCCTGCAAGATAATCATCATCCCTGAACGATTTGTAGATGTTGACTAGGCCTTGGATTGCGATGAGTTTGTCCTGCTCCTCGGTTAGCGTGCAGGTGGTATAACTTTCAATCATTGCCCGCCAGCTGAAAGAAAACGTTTCCCTTCGGTTGACAGTGTGTGTATTCGAATGGACCAGGCCTTTGTCCCATGGCTGAGAAGTCCGACGTTGGGTCGGAAGATTTCCATCATGATCAACCTCAGCTTCCCAGTCAGGAAAGGCCTCGCAGGCTTTGAGTTTTGTACACTCCCAAAAAACCTGATTGGAATGAAAAACAATCTGACGTGGAGCAAGCCAGCGCTCCTGACAGACCCAGCCACGAGAATAAAGCGGGCTACCCTTTCCCCTATCAGATTTTGCATTGACATAATCTTGGGTAAAGCAGACGGTCGACCTATGTGACAGGCTCGATGTCTGCTTCTCATCAAGAGTAAAAATGCCAAGTCGTTGTGGATCTCTCCCGAGAAATAAGCCTCCATCACAGTTTATGGCCGCTTCTGCCATGATGTTGCATGCGGAAAACCTATAGACCTTATCCATGAGACGTGATTCTCGTCTCCAGTCCTCCATTGAATCTTGAATGATACACAACGAGTCGATCCACAGATAGCTTACTCCCAAACTGCGTGTAAGCTGGATGGCATCTTTGAAGGTACGGGGCAACGCTTCAGTCGGAATGTGGTTTCTCATTGAACCAAAGTTGGCATCTGTGAGCCTTGGAGGCCTTGGCCCGTCTCGCTCACCCCAGCAATGACTCAAAGTCATGTATGACACCGGAGATATCTCACTGGACATTTGTAGAAAGCACCCTTGTGATGCGTTCGATCGGTCAACATTGATCAGTCGAGTGGGTATCCAGCTGGGGTTTCCAGAAGTCGGTATAATTCTACTCGGAGAACAATCTAGATGATCTTGCACGCAATTGTCATACCATCGCCGGATTTGAGCGATAGTATTCAAGGATCCCGTGCTGTCGCTCAGCTCATGGGTTGTGTTTCCGACACATGTGGTGCATGAGGACGTATGCCACCAATCTGTTGTGTCAGATCATGTTAGCTTCCACACTGAGCCTGATATGAAACACGATTTCTCAAGGAAACTATTCGTCCTATCGACATACCGAGATGTGGATGAAGCTCGAGAACGACGGGGCGATCGTCAGCGTCTCCGAATTGGAAGAGTATGGTTGTAGCTTCATTCTTGGCGAGTTGTTGAACGCGGTACAAGGAAAATGTTCTTCGGTAGCGCAACCACAAGGCAAAAGACCTAGCATTGCGCCAGAAGTCAAGCCACCAAAATCGCATTCCCGGTTTGGCTTGCATTTGGATGAACCCGCATATCGGTTGCTGAATTGCAGATACAAACGCTGATATGCGACGCTTCTCACTCTTGTCAAATTGTGCCCAATGCTCACACAGGACAATGCATATCTGGCACCCCTGGTCGGCGGCTGCCTGTATAGCCTCTGACGAGGAATGATGGCGCCTCATATTGTTGGTGCTGAAATAATCCAGCTTCCCATACCGTCTTACGGCGTCAAAAGCTGCCTGAGTGCCGATGATGGGAGTGTGCTGTGGTTGATTCCAAATTTTGAGCATGCTTTGACAGGCATCGCAAAGAACTGTTCCAGAAACGGGATGCAATTGAGCCTCGATATTGTCAAGCAGCGTCTGGTACACCATTCTCCGTATATGATTGTGTATAATCTGATTGTTATCGAGGGACGATGTATAGGTCCTCTTAGAATCAGGTCTCAGGCTTTAATTGAAGGTAGAAGTAGACAGAATACGCTGCAGCTGGCTAGAAAGTCGGTAGATTCATACACAGTATATGCTCGACCATAGCTATGACGCTCTATCCGCACGGAACTGAAGCAAACAGTGATAACGGTATAATTAATTCAGACTATCCCATCAAGCAAGATGATGGGAGAGCGTGAATGAAGAGCAAAGGATTGCACTGCCCGTCTGTGCCTCAATCCTTTCAGAAACACCTCGGCGGATCCTCGAAAAATCCCGCAAATTCTTGACGCGCATCGCGCGCAGAGGTGTAGAAATCAAATCAAATAGTTTCGAGCGACTCTCTCCCTCGTTCCCTCGTTTTCATAAGACATAACCCTTTAAAAAGCTTTTAAGATTTCTCGAATGTTAACGACGTTTCAACATTAATAAAAGCGATTTTTCGATGCGATTATCATTTTTAATTGTTTTTACATTAACGTTTTCTATTTTTTACTTTTTTTTACTTTTTTTTTCTTTTTCTTATTTGTTTTATTAATTTCGCCGCATTTTATATTAAAATCACTTTTATTTTACTTTATTCGCGTTTATTTTATTTAATTCGCGTTAAAATTTAAGTCACGTAATAAATCACGTAATAAACGTATACGTTTATAATTTAATCGCATTTTTTTATAACACTTTTAAAGTAATAAAATTAAATGTTTTATATTATATTTTTATAAATTATAAACTCGAACTTATTCGATGATCGTTATAAATATAATTTATTTTTTTATAATTATAATTTTAACTATTTTTAATTATTTTATATTTATTATAATAAAATAATTAATTATAAAAAATTTTATTTAATTAATTAACTTTTTTAAAATAAAGAATTTTAATTTATAAAATAATTTTTAAAATTAAGCGATTATAATTCGAGATTCGAAAATTAAAAATCTTTTAACTTTCGATAAATCGAAATTATTCGCTTTTAATTAAATTTATATACGATTATACGATTAATTTATAATAAAATTATAATAATATTATTAATTTTCTTATATAAAATAAATTAAATAAAGAAAAAAATACGCTTTTATTTTTATAACACTTTATTAAATTAATAATTTATATTTTTAACGATATATTAAATTAATAAAATAAGTAAAATTATTAAAATTAATAAATTAAAGTTTATAAATTAAATTTATAATATATAAAAACAAACGAAAACGAAACGAATTTAAAATTTAACGTTAATTAAACTTTTTTTTTTCGAATTAAGATTTTAAATTTATTAATATATTTAAATTATAAATATATTAAATTTATAAATTTTATTTAAAATGTAAAAAAATGTTTTTTTGTTTTAATTTTAAAACTTTTTTATTTTTTATTTTTTATTAAAAAATTTTTTAAAATTTATTTAAAATTAAAATTTTTTTTTTCTTAAATTGAAATTTTAAATTTAATTATTTATTAAATTTATAAATTTTATATAAATTTAAAACGAATTATAATTTTTTTTTAATTTTTTTTTTTCAAATTTAAATTTTACGTTTTACGATTTATAATTATTAAGCGAGAAATTTACGTTTTTTATAAATTTTATCGTTATATTATTTACAATTTACGAATTTTATATAAAATTGCGCTTATTTAAAAAGTTATAAAAAATGTATTTAATTTTTTATATTCGATTTCTCGTAACTTTTAAATTTTTTTATTTTTTATTTATATAATTATTATTATAAAAAAATTTATGCGATTTTAATAATAAAATAATTTCGTAAATATAATACAAAATTATAATATTATTCAAAAAAGAAAATAATTCGTGAAATAAATAAAAAGATTTTTCGAAAGTTTCGTTATTAATTCGATTTAATATATTTAAATTAAATATTATTTTATATATATATTTATTTAAATTTAATAATTTTAATATCGTTAAAAAGCGTATATAAAGTTATATAATTTTTAAAATTTAAAAAAATTATATTTTTAAAAAAATAAAAGATAAAAAATAAAAAATTTATATATATTTTTTTAAATAAAAGCGCTTAAAAAATTTAAAGTCGTTATTTAAGCGCTATTTAAAATAAAAAATTAAATAATAATTTATATTAATTATATATATAAATTTAAAGTATTTAAATTTAATTTTATATTATTTTTTTATATAAATTAATATTATTTTCAATTAAATTATTATTTAAAATAATTTAAAGTTAATTTTATTATTATTTAAACATTTAAACGTTTAAACGTTTAAATTTTGAAATTAAAAATATTAAATTTTATATATTAAAGTTAACGTTTTAATTTTAAAAATCTTTTAAAAAAAATTAAAATTTTATTATTAAATTTTTTATTTATTATTAATAGCATTTTATTATTATTATTATAAAATTAAATTAATTTTAATTTTACGATAATAATTATTAAAGTAAATATTTTAACTTCGAATTTTTAATTAAATTATATAAAAAAAGTACGCATTTTTTAAAAAAATCTTCGTTTTCGTTATTTTTATTATTATTATTAATTTTTTTTTTTTTTTTTAATATTAATAATTAAATTTAACGTTTAAAATATCGTTTAAAAATATTTTTATTAATAATAAAAACAATTTTTCTTTAATTTTTCTTATTAATTTAAAATTTATTATCGCATATATTAAATAAAGTGAAAATATTAACGATTAATTAATATTTAATAATTTTCAATTTTTTATTAATATTATTAAATTTAAATTTTATATAATTATTTATTAACGTTTTAATTACGTTAATTATTAATTTATTAAAAAATATAATAAAAAATTTCAAATTATATTAAACGTTATTAATATTTATTATAAATTTACGAGTTTTAAATTTTATATTAAATATAATTATTAATTATATAATATTAATATTAATTTCGAAAAAAGTATTTATTAATACGAAAAAAACTTTCGTAAAATATAAAGCGTATTATTTTCGTTATTAAATAAATGTAAATAAATAAATATATATAAAAAACGTAATATTATTATTAAATTTAATAATTAAATAATATAATAAAATTAATTTTTAAAAATTAAAAGAAAAATCTCGAAATATATTAAATAAATATATTTTTATTAAACATTTTTATTAACGAAATAATTATAAAATCAAATTAATTAAATTTAAATTTTATAATTTTTATAAAATTTTATAAAAAATAACGTTATAATAATATATATTTTATATAAAACGTATATAATTATTTAAAAATATAATTATTTCTTTTTTTAAATCTTTTTTTTTAATATTTATATTAAAAAAAAAATTATATAATATTTATTAAAAAAATTTTAAATTTTATAAAAAAATAAAAGAAAAAAATTATTATAACGTTATCGTTTTAACGACGTAATATTATAATTTATAATAAAATAATATTTTAAAATTAAATAATAATAATAATTATATTACATTATTAACTTTATAATATTTTTTTAAAATATAAAACTATAAACATTTTTAATAAAACGACGTAATTAATAAAAACTTCTTTTTATTATATACATTTATTTATTTAATTTTTAATAACGATATTTTAATTATAACGATTTAATTTTTTTTATATTAAAAAATAATAATAAAGTTGAAAATTAACGTGTTTTATAAATATTATAATAATAATATATATTTATTAACGTTATTAAAACGCGCGTTATTATTCGATATTCACTCGTTATTATATCGCGACGTTAAAATATATATAAAAATTTAATTTTTTTCTTTTATTTTAATTTTTTTCTTTATAATTTTTTTTATAAATATTTAATTTAATTATATAATAATAATAATATTATAATTAATTTCGTATATAATCTTTTTATTATAATATAAATTTAAAATTATTATAAATATCGCAA
>WOGZ01000224.1:0-56807 GCA_009733775.1 Alectoria sarmentosa
GGCGGAGGGGGGCGGGTTTGCACCAGCCATCGTGCGTGCATGTCCCCTAAAGCGAGAATTTCCCTCCCTCTGTTTCCAGGGCGTGCTATCCTCACAGACTACAGCTCTTTTTCTTTTACTATTTCTTTTCCTTCTTCTTCTTCTGCGTATGCGTCTGTAAGCGCAGCTATGATACTTTTTGTCCCCCCCCCTCCCCCACATACACATCGATCGCGCTACTATGCAGCGGAGTCTTCGAGGTGCGAATGTGGAAATTCGGGCGAGGCTGATGTTCAGCACTTTGTTATAGAGCAAGCATGATTGATTGGAGGGTTAAGTACATGTTATATACAGTTTTCTTGGGCGTAGCAGGGGGGGTTTTGGATTATGAGATGTTGTTTAACGCATGCTGTATACAGTTTTCTTCTTGGACGTAGCAGGGGGGGTTTAGGTTATGGGATATTTTTGCATGTGCGACGACGTGAAGATTGCGATTTTTGTGAATTGGAATTTGAAAAAAGGGTGGAACTACTATTGAGAGGGCGTTGTTGCGATAGTGTACTTGTTACACAAGGCGTCAGAGCAAATGCGACGAGTAGGACCGCAGGTCATGTCAATGTGATTATTTGGTCCGATAAGGCTTTGTCGGTTTTTTTGGGGTATGGGTTCGAATATTCCGCTTTTTTCTTCTGCGCCAATGAAGACACGGCTATCCTTCCTGGCGACATTGTTCAGTGTATCCAGCATCCAACATCCAGCATCCGTCCACCGTCCATCCACAGTCCAGCATCCAACATTGACCGTTGGCCACTGACCATCCACCGCTACGCCTACTCCCTGACCCCTACCTTCACCCCCGCCCACGTCCCCTCCTCGCCTCCCTCTCCGCCCACATCACATTCCGAATCCGCACCTGCCGCATGTGCGCCAGCTGGTCATCTTGCACGGTCGGAGGCCTAGCGTCGTCGGCGACGAAGAAGCGAGATATGGCGGCGCCCGTGATGACGAGGGCGGCGGCGCCCAGGATGCAGAAGAGCACGATCACGCTGGGGCCGAATTGTGCCATTGTGGGATGGAAAGGGGGAGGAGGAGGAGGAGGTTGGGTTTGAAGATGGAGGCGGAAATGGAAGCTGGAAGGAAGGGGTATTTGGTGGTCTTTTGTGGGTTTGCGGTGAGGAGTTCTGAGAGTCTTGGAAGTGTGAGCGATTTGGGGGGTGATGAGGTTTGAGGTAATTATTTTTTCGCACCGAATGGCACGCGGGACTCGGGCTTGTGAACTATACAAGTGAGGAGATCGATTCAGGAGGGAGTCAAGAACCGTGTCGCAGCTTTAAAAACGAAAAAGGGGGGGGGTTGATGAGAGGGAACCAGAAGGAAGCGCAGCCGACACCTGCAGCTCGGACAGGGAGGGCCCTGAGAGCATAATAACCGTCTATCAAATCGGATAACCGTCTATCAAATCCGGGCACGTTCCATCGGTCTGCAGCAGACCGTGGGGTCAGAAAGCGATAGGCCCCCAAAAAGGGATAAGCGTTTGCCGCATTGGGGAAGGTGTACGAGCAGTCGTACGAGACACGTCTGGGGTCCACCATGCCATGCGCGGATCCGACGACTGCAGTTTATATGGGTTTTTCTCAGTAGCTCAGAGGGGAAGCGTACTGTGATCTTATTGATGGAATTCGACGGTGCTATTTTTATCATTGAACGGTAGGGGTATGTTTTGCCGAGTTACGAGGTGACGAATCCGGTTGGCTTTTGCTCGCTTAGCACGGGTTCTGCGAAGAACTCGGTACTAGGAGGGAGGACGAGAATAGACTTGGGGGCATCGGATGAGACATTATAAGGAAACAAGTATACGGATCGCAGAGCGCAGGATTGAATACCTGGCGTATGCGTTGCCCCGCATATGATGGATCCTTCGGAGATACGTCAACGCGGCTGGCTTATCAAGCCCCACAGACTTCCGGTGTCTGGTCCGCCATCCACTCGAGCGAATCGTAAAGCCTTCGGCCATGCCGAGAAGCAAAAGAATTGAGCTTAGCGAGGCGAGTTTGGACATCGTGACCGCGATACCCACAACAGAAAAGTTTCGGGGACAATTACCAAACCGAGTATGAGATATACAATAGAAAATCCAGTAACAATGCTTGTTGCTGGCGGTGGTCCGAGAGGGAAGAGACTCATCGTCGCTGTAAGCTTGACCCGATTTCGCCATTGACGGAGTGATCGATGAGGCTTCGCTTGGACCCATGCAACTTTCTGTTTCGAATGCACGACGAGGCGAAGGTGCGCGTCTTTTATTATGTCGAGGAGTGGGTTATGGAGTATGCCACTGGGCCACAAAGAATTGAAATGGGCGGGCTCCATGATGCCAACAGAGGGGACCGTAGCTGTCAGTCAAAGATATACCCACAACCGAAACATATCCGCTATCGAATCACTGTAGCTTTGTATGAACTTCGAAATTTGGGTAGGTAGCCTGCGAGTTACACCACTGTTGTGCAAGCGCCGGTATTCGCTATGCCTTTATTTGACTCAACCCTGATGCGGACGGACGGCGCTATCTCCATTGGCTGACTACCTTTTGCTTTCCGAACCGATGCACTCTTAGGGTCGGCTTCGTCTAGGTTGCATACAGAGCTTCGATCGGCCTAGCCGCCCGTGCACCCGTCTGAAGTCAGCCGGCCCGAGAAAAGGGGCTCAATACACAGCAGGACAGCTATTTTATTCGGTCTGATGTGAATAGAATCAAGTGTGGGGTTCTTGATGCCTGAAGGCCATTCGCGATTTGGCAATGACAGCTTCGGTGTGTGCTTTGAAACCTTTATGGCATGCTGTGGTCGTCAACTAGCTTTAGTGGCGGTAAACGAAGGAGATAGTGGATTTTTGTGAAGATTGCTCAGCTGAGGATGCAACATGTAGACATACCTTATTGGTCTTCCGCATACCGCGCTAGTAAGCGCTGTGTTCCACTCTTGCCATCTCTTCACCCATCCTCCTGCTTGCTCCTCCTCATTCCATCCTACCCACACTCGTCCAGATATGCTCCTACGGCCACATCGCAGCTTGGCCTGTGGTTAGCAACGGAGAGACATGGTTTAGCCTACGGCTTCCTCAGCCTTGACCTGATCGCTCTGAAACTCCTGGGTAATTGGCTCAACTCTCGGATTGCAGGAATCAGAGGCATAGCGTGGTTTCAATAGTCACTTACCAGCCTTGGAAGAATCGTGTTAAAAAGCTCAAACCCTCGCACAGCGAGCAACCCCATCCCAGAAAACCCGCTCCTCGCTCTCTTCTGGGCTGACATGCTGCCATTTAAAAGGTTTGACGGTTTCCTCATATTCTTGTCAACGGTTTTCACCATCTTGGATATCTTACTGCCCGTCGTGGCCTCCTCGACGTCCCATATCGACCACTATCCAGTGTTTCTACCGGCTACAAGAAACACGATAATAATTGGTAGCATTGTCTTCACTGCCTTCGTTAACTTGCATTATTGACGTCCTCCAAGGACTTACTTCCACTCCGCCTTGGTCAGGAGAAATGCGAGACTGATATAGTCGTGGTCAGAACATCACCAGGCTTCGCTGCGGACAATGTACGCTGCTACATGGTCTACCTCAGGCTATGCTTTGTGGCGATCGTCACTTTGTCCGTTGATCATAGCGTGTTATGATCATGTGCTTTCGTTGTAATATTGGAAACCTCATGTTGGAAGTGCGATGTCAGTCAAGCTCACAAGCTCATCTCTTTGGTGGTATTTACAAGGAGCGTTGCTTTCCCTCACTTTGGCGTCCCTGACAGCACTTTTGGGTGTGTGGATAGTACTGGGAAATTTGCTGGATTTGGGGGAGGAAGCCGACGTTGAAGCCGCGAAGGAGATGGACAAGCGACCTTCGTGGCCATTAGGTAAGGGAAAGAAGAGATGATGGAACACGACCCCAAGGATCTGATTTGCACACAGAGGTCGGCACCGAAAATCCTGCACAGCGCTAGTATCAGCCCTAACACTATCCTCGGAAGGGAACCCTACAGCTGAAGACCCTCGAAGTGTTTCCTGGAGCGCATAGACCGAACGCAGGGGTGTCTTTTGGGCCCGATAGGGATGCATGAGTCCACGCTGGGGTAGAGTCACGGATAGTTCCGGCACAATTCCTCAGCGCATGGTCCAGGCAGCCCTCCAGGCGGGGCGTTATCCGACAACTGGACCCTTTTCTTGGCATGTGCAGGAGTCTCGGTGCCCACCTCCGTACTTCATGCGCATATTAGAATCTCAATTGCCCTTACAAAACAATTCTCTACCGTCAAATGGCCGAATACGTTGAATCTTCTATTTCTCCAACTCAGCAAATATAGGTAGGCAGAATAGACCGTTCAGGCTACGCCAAAACAGGAAGGTGCCTCTAGAATATAGCCAGAAATCGAAAACCTTGTCGCATAACTCGCAAACCTCGCAAACCTCGCCTCGCTCGGCAGCCACATGATGGCCATGCATGCGGTGACATAATTTGCTCAGACTTCTTGGCCTCTTGCTATATATGACGGGTGGCTTTCTATACATTTTCTTGCGGAAATCTCGAAGTAGCAACCAGGAGTCACTCAAACGATCAAATCCGTGTCAGTTGCCAATGATGACCACCACCATCTTATCAAGCGAAACAGCAAATATGTTGTCTCACCGAGGGCACAAATATTCCACAGGAGCCAAGAAAACCCTCGAGAATGTCATCAACAACCTGTGGGATCCAGATGAGAACGCAGCTGGCATCGTGAGTCTGGGAGTGGCAGAAAATGTAATCGCTGAAATTAAATTTGCATTGTTCATTTCTGACGTCCTAATTTTAGGCATTGATGCACGAAGAGCTATCAAGCTATGTCAAAAACTCAGTCCGACCAACCTTGAAAGCATCAGCAACTGCATCTATCGCTAACCCTTAGCTATGAAGATGCAAACTCTTCAGACGCACGCTTTCACCTACGGCGATAGCTTCTACGGTAGCAAGCGGCTGCGCTCATCCATCGCCCGTTTCATGAACCGCTATTTCCATCCTCACCAACCTGTCAAACAGGAAGATGTCGTAGCAACTGCCGGGTTGACAAACTCTCTTGAGCAAATGGCTTACGCGCTTGGAGATCACGGCGATGGATTCTTGATCGGCAGGCCATACTACACGTCACTGCCGAAGGACTTCGGCTCAAGAGCCGGGTGAGAAGCGCAACCTCGCTCACGATTGTTTGATAGTTGCTAAAAACAGGTAGAGTTCAATCAATTGGAGTGGCCTTTGGCGACGTTGATCCGTTCAGCATGGATGCGATTTTGAGGTACGAGGAAGCACTAGTTGAAGCACAGAAGGACGGTGTCCCAATCAAGGCTTTATTTCTCTGCTCGCCACACAACCCGCTAGGTCGCCGAAGTTCCGAATATCTTTTCATATATAATCTAATCGTCTCCAAGGTCGCTGCTATCCCAGAGAGGTCCTCCTCGGACTTATGAAATTCTGTCAAAAACACATGATCCACTTGATCAGTGATGAGATATACGCGCTCTCCGTCTGGCAAAATCCCGAGGTGCCTGAGGCTGTTACCTTTGAATCTGTTATCTCAATTGATACGACCGGGATTATCGACCCGGGTTTGGTGCATGTTTTGTGGGGAATGAGTAAGGTCCGTCTCATGGAGAAGGCCGAGATCCGATAATCCAAGAGCCTGACAATGACTTTAAAGGACTTCGGAGCCAATGGCCTCCGAATAGGCTGCATCGTCAGCCAACACAACACAGCGCTCCTCGACGCTGTCAAGGCAAACTCGTATGGCCCCCAACCCAACTTCCAATCCCCTCCTCGCCTTTGCACGGCACTAATTACTCATCTCACAATAGTCTGTTCACCTACCCTCCCTCAATTTCCGACCACATAACCTCCACGCTCCTCGAAGACACTTCCTACACAGAATCCTACATCCGCACCAACCAACTGCGTCTAGCCTCAAATTACGCCTTCGCTACCTCCTTCCTCAAACATCATTCCATTCCCTACTCACCCAAAGTCAACGCCGCCTTCTTTCTCTGGGTGGATCTGAAACCACTCTTCTCCAAAGTCGCCACTGACGAGGAACGAACTAAAGGGGGGAAGGACTTGTCAGAAGCTATCATGGCAAGACTGATGGCAGAGAAAGTATTCATCGCGAACGGAGAGTCATTTGCGGGGGAGGAGTCGGGGTGGTTCCGGATCGTGTTTTCGCAGCCGAGAGAGTATGTGGCAGAGGGGTTGAGGAGGATGGTGAAGGCGTTTTCGGTTGAGGTGAAGTAGATGTCAAGCAACTGGTAATCCACCGCCACTCGTTCTTGCTACCTCTTAGCTATTAGGCATAGACATCAGATTGAATCGTTTTTTTCCCCAGTACGACACTATCCCATCAGGACCACCATCACTTTCGTGACGTCAGTGAGATTTTTATGGCTCAGGTCCAAATTCCAATATATCTCCATGCAGTCACCATAGACTGCAAGAACCTAATGCACTCCCTACTCCGCTTCTCAAACTGTAATATCCTGCCATTCAAGTTCCTTTGCTTGTTTTTCTTTGTACTCATCCAACAAAGAAAAATTACCACGACCTCAACAAGTATGTCTAATCCAAAAGCCTTCAAGCGAGATAAAATGTCGCTCTGTGGCTTTTGACCACAGGCGCGGATATTCGTTTTGATAGGTATATTTCCGGGTGATATGAGGGAGTCGATTTGCGATATAGGTAGGTCGTGAGGTAAGTAAGATGTTGTCTCGACGACGTGTTGTGAAGAAGAAGAAGAAGAAGATTCGTGTGTCTCGAGGTTGGCTCGGGTGAGCTGTACATACAAGAGACTGGAGGCTGGATGTGCTTTCGTGCGGTGGCACTGATGCGGTATGGGCGGAGTCCCGCCGCCCAAGGGGGGGTGTTTTTATTCCTCTCCAATATAATGTGAATGTGAATGTGGGTAGGTATTCTGCTGTTGTATTTGTACTCGATAAGTCAACCTCCTCCCTATTTTTAAAAGCGGGATATCATGTGGATAGATAATCCTTCATCATCAAAAAGACCCTTCCGAGGCCCATATATCTATTGTATTGTTCACCCTGTTGTCCATTCATTCATTACCTCGACCCGCCCGTAAGGGAAAACTGATTATTACAACATAGTCAGGTCAAACTTAACGACCGTACATAATAGATTCTCGCGCGGCAGTATGTATGCTAAAAACTGGCGTAAAGAAAGACGAAGAAGGAGGGGGGGGGGGGGGTTCGAGTCCTTCTACATACATACATACATAGATCTACAGGTGTAGCCTTTTGCCAGTCTCTAGAATATTAACAAAATGTGTACCAAAGCGGCAAAGCTCTTCCCAACCCAAGGCGGGTATTTTTATGCGAGGATTGAAGTTTGATAAAGGTAGAAAAAATAGTGAATTGCACCCGAGTCTTACCGTATCTTCAAGACTCGTACCAATCATGGCATAGCGTACGGGCACACGGAGCGTATCGGTTGAGGAAATGACTTCAATGTTTCCGGCCCCTCCCCTTGACGATGCGAAAATGGAAGGGGAAGAAGAGAGAACAAGATCCGAGCTACTAAAAGACTTGGCAGACATCAATTGCTGCGTTTTCGATAGCGGGATGGTTTCAAACCTCCATTTTTTCCCCTTCAATCTTCCATCGCATCGCTTCCAATGCTGACGACGTCATAACCTTCGTTATCATCGTCTTCGTCGTCGCCGTAAACTCCACAAAATTTTAGATTATCATCCGAAACGCCTGAACCTTTGAAGAGATCTTGTCTGTAACAGACCTCTGTCCGTTCCAACGCCACGCCGCCTTTGCTCAAGAGATATTCCAAAGCTGCTTTGTGACCTCTCACTCTGGCCAGTGTCGATGGCGTCTCCCAGTAGTGGGACCTTTCGTTGACGGCCGCGTTGTTCTCAGCCAGGAGCTTGATGATTTCGGTATGCCCATAAGCAGCAGCTGCATGCATTGGTGAGCCATAGCTTACATGTTCAACGTAGCATGATGGCGTTGGCTCTTTGATACAGATGTGCGGATAGTTGAATCTGTAAGTACTGGCCGGCAACATTCTGTCCCCATCTAGGGGCATAAGACAATTCTCCTCATCAACATCCAGTCCTTGTGTCAGTAGTAACTTTACTGTCTCGACAGACCCCGATGCAGAAGCACACTCCAGTAGGGATGGGGAGTCGATGTCCGGTGCTTTTAGTGAAACTCTACTTTTCAACAAGGGATCCATGCATTCGTGTCTGCCGTGCCTCGCTGCCAGAAAAATTGGAGTTCCGATGCTGCAGGTAAGTTCTGGATCAGCCCCATTTTTAAGAAGCAGCTCGACCGTACTTGGATGACAGGCTAGGATTGCCACTTCCAGTGGAGTATTTTCTGTGTCTATGTCACACTCTATGTTGACACACTCTATGTTGACATTGGCACCGTGGCTGATTAGTTCCTGCACAATGTCATCGGCACCATGCTTAGAAGCATGGAACAGCGGAACTGATTGGCCATCATGTTTGTTGGGATCGGCATCCCGTTTGAGAAGGGTATCGGCGATTTTCCAATGTCTCCTTTCGCAAGCGGAAGACAGCGCAGTTCCCACCAGCTCAGAAGACGCATCGACATCGAGATCAGGATTTGATGCGAGAATACCGTCGACTACACAACTGAAGCCGCTGCAAGCTGCGTATTGTAGCTTCTGCTCAGGACTAAGAGGTTTCATCTTGAAATCCTTCAAGCCCAGCATGTCTCCGAACGACTGATCCGTATACTCATCTCTTGTCATCAATAAGAAAATCACTGCTGAGGGTTCGTTGAATAGATGAGCCAGAGATCCTGGTTCTTCATCAGGTAAGCGAGCCGCGTGCGCATACCAATAACTTGCGAGATACCTGAAGAGGCATGTCCAGCTTTCGCTGTATGCCTCGTTACCAACGCTCGCTTTTTTAGGCATGTTTTGGCAATATGCCAAACAAGACTTAGCTATGAATCGATGGGCCATAGCCTCTGAGAAGAAAAAAGACCTTGGAACGACGATATCGTCGTGCCGTTGAAGCAGGTAGTCGCGAACAGAGCTATGTGAAAATCTAACGATAGTAGGACCAGGGTGTTTGAGATTCTCAACAGCGCGTGCGAGTGCGTGTGCGAGATCATAATATTCGTCGTATGTTGATGATCTCGACATCTGATGTAGAATGTCTCCCAGGGGAACGCGTTCTACTTCATGGACGTCTATCAGCTTAGAGAGCATCTTGTGGATAGTCTCGCCACCTCCAAAGAGTTGATTTTCAGGACCATTGGGTTTCGCTAACGCTGGATCAATGACTGCGGCGACAGACAATTCATCAAGTGACAGCGGTCTTGCAGAGCAAGTAATCCATTGAAGTGCCGCTCGAATGTAGGATTGGTTTCGTTTGGGAACCGAGTCGAGAATCTTGTCATAAGTCTCTTTCAGCGTTTTGGGCAGTGTCAGAAGTACCTCGCGAACGTCTTTCTGTGTGGAACAGTTTTTCAGTTCCATCAATTGTAGTGCTACCCAGCGGAATCTAGATACTAGACGTCAGTATCAAGCCTGTTAAGTATGAGAATACCTTACCCTTCATCACTGCCATCCAGTAAAACCTTCTCAATCTCGGTTTTCAGAGAGCAATCAGATGTCGCTAGCTCCTGATCTGTATGAAGTTCATGGTTGACGTGAATACGTATGTCCGGATGGGAGTCGATGCGCAGGGCACACTTATCCGATAGCGTTTGCTTGATATCTGGTAGGTGTTGGCTAGTAAGAAGAACGTGCAGATGAGGAAGATTCCATCCGTCGAGCCTTGCAATCCATTTCAATAGCCTGCCTCTACGGCCATTTTCGAGAGGCCACTCGTCCAAACCGTCAATCATAATATATGCACTATCCAAATTTGTCACGATAAAATGTAAAGCTTCTGAGAGATCAGCTTCGACGTTAATGCTGTTTCGACATTTCCTGATAAGACGTGCCGACTCCTGCGGGACCGCCGACATTTTGCAGATAAGTTCGGAAAGCAGAGTCGAAATTAAGCTCGCGACATCTTGATCGCTCCAAGCGCAATATATTGACGCAGCGGCGGACTTTTCAGTTGCCGAGACACAATATGCCGAGATGTCCTCGGTAACAGTCGAGCTTTGCAATGGTCAGCCCTTTATCAACAACTCAACCCTTGGGTAGAAATATGAGACCTACAAAAGAACAGTCTTGCCTGTCCCAGATTTGCCATACAGCCAAAGGAACGAAGTAGGGCCTACTTTCCAGTCTCTATACTCCGTTGTTCGAAGAAAGGCCAGTCCAGTCTTAGGGGTTCTTTCTATATGCTTCTTGTCATGGTTAGTAAGAGGAGAAAGAATTCGTAGCATACTCTCTCTGAGCTCATCTACAATAATGATCAGTCTTAACTTGTACTAGATAGCGGCCTAGGGTTAACGTACTGTTGTACTGCGTGTTAGATCTAATCTCTAACGCAGCAAGCGAGCTTGTTGTACTGTGAAAACCTTCGTTCACTATCTTTTGAATTTTGCCGCTACCCTGAATTATGCTCTCATCTATTGAATGCAGCCTCTTGTGATTTTCAATCACATCAGATGACTTGCTTACTAGAGTATATATCTGGTAATTAGAAGAACGTGCGTTTCCATCAAATGCAATGCATCACCTACCAACAGGGGACGTTGCTAGGTCGATTATAGCAATTTTGATCTTGTGGTATTGCTTATCATCCTCACCACGAAACTTGCAAACCATGTGGTGATCAGCCCCTATGACGCTGTAGACTTTTTCACGATCCCCAAGGTTGAGACGAGCAGAAGCCTGAGGTACAATCTTGACCTGTTAACGTTGACCCAAAAGTCAGTTAGGTTGAGTATCTACCTACCAAGGTGTATTTGCCGAGACATGGAATTCGAGTTTTATTGGACTCGATGACAGTCACAATCTTCAAGTCCGTAAGAAAGCCGAAGGACCTAGAGATGTCTTGTAAGTGCTCGGAGTCGCGTTCAAGCGTCCTCAACTGGATGGTGTTAAGCTTTATCATGGAGTTTGCAATGTCTGCAGCAGTGGCAACAAGCTTGGCTCCATCAGCTCCATCATGAGGTGTGCCCATGAACATAATGCCAATTGTCGACTGTAGGAGGCCGTGGTACTGCTTTTCTTCGCGAGCCATATTCAGAGCCTAGCGCAAGTCTTTTAGCACCGCCAGTATCACGACCTGGTAGCATGAATCCGAGCAAATACCTTCTTAATGATTATGCCGCCCATGCTATGTCCTATTAATATGATACGACGACTCTGAAGCTATCGAGGTCAGCCAAGTATCTTGCATGTCGATCCTACCAAACTACCGTTTGAGAAGTTCTTTTTGCCTGAATCTCGGACAGGATATCTGCAGCATTGTCCATCACATGGAGAGCACTGTTGCTCTTAGATCTTGGCATCATAACCGTAGGACATGATACGACTCTTTGGCATTGCGACAGAAAGTAGGGTTTGGAGCCACATCATGTCTGATTCTGGATGTAGCCATGTGGTGATAGCGTGGCCTTCCAAGCCATGCACGGCAATAATACTAGTTACCATATATGAGTAAGCTTGCCTCGTAATCTTTATCGTGGACAAGTGCTAGCGTACTCAACAGGTTCTAGGCAAGGGCAAATTATTACTTCATACCCCAGACCATGCGTTTATTACATTTTCATACCTCAAATTACTGAATCATATCTCATCACCAAAAAAAGAAATATGATTCGATAATTCGTCATAAATAGAAGTATGATTCGATAATTTGTCATTATAATGTAAATTTTGATATAAAGTGTAAAGTAGAGTATGTCAGGCATGGATATGATCGCATAAATATGATAACCATGGCCAAGCATGAATTAATTGATTAATTGATTGATTAAGTTATTCATATTAAACATTCCGAAGGGCTTCATAAACATCTAAGGCCCAACCAAATAAGTCCTCGCCCGGGGTTCTCACCCCCAAGATGGATTATTACGCTATTTAAAACAAGCTTTTTGAACTTTAAGCCCCCATAAGATGATGATGAAGTGAACCCTCAATACCCCGGAACCCTCAATGACTCCGAGTCCTTTGACCAGACATGAATGTGATAAACATTCTGGGAGGCCGCATGCGATCACACCCATGGCTACCATATTCATGGTTATCACATTCATGCCTGGCCATGGCTAATAACATACTTATGCGATCACACCCTTGATTACCACACCCATACCTATCACACTCGTGGTTACCACACACATGTTTGGTCATGACTATCACACCCATAACTATCACACTCATGACTACCACACCCATGACTGACCATAACTATCATACCCATGCGACCATACCCATGCGATCATATTCATGGTTATCACATCCATGCCTAGCATACTCTACTCGACACTCTACACCAAGATAGCAAACTACCGAATCATATCTTTACTTATGACGAATTACCGAATCATATTCCTTTTTTTGGTGATGGGGTATGATTCAGTAGTTTGGGGTATGAAAATGTAATAAACGCATGATTTGGGGTATGAAGTAGTAATTCGCCCCTCTAGGCAAGGCTGCTTATCTTCTTCCTCGTTTCCCAACGATTGGTCTTCCCCTTCTTTTGTGCCATCATAGAGTAAGTGCATACCAAGATCGTTCCCAAGTTGTGGTACGTCACTGTCTGCCTCCGTAGCGTTGTCATCACTGTCTGTCTCCGTAGCCTTGTTCCGTTGGACCAGAGATGACAGGTACTCTCTGAGACCCATACTTGTCGAAAAGGTTTGGTGTGCTCCAGTGAATGTGAAAAAGCAATCGAATCGTAGAAATGATGATGTCTATCTCACAAGCTTCCGCTGGACAGGGAAAGAGAAAGTGGCGTAGAACCTGTGCTTCTACCGTAGCCTTACTATCTTGCCTGATCGAATGCTATCTGTATCTGCTTTCTTGTAGAACACAGACTCGATAGATCTGGCAAACATCGCTATATATGTTCTTTCCGTTAAGCGCCAATGTTCACATCGAGTCCATAAGTAGAAGTGCGATGCCGGGAATAGTCCCAGTGCGTTGATATGCGGCCCTTCAATACAGCCGTTTCAGATGACTCGTTAAGCCTCGCTGATCTGTTCATTCCATTGGGTAATGCAAGATCTGAGGGTCGCTCTTGCTTTTTTTTAGTCTCTAGGAGATCTCAGATGCAAAAGTGCACATCTAAGCGCTTAGCTCGCGAGGTCATAGGCTCACCCAAAAAGACCATTCTGCGTCGAAGCTAATAATAGATAAAAAAGGTGGCGTAAATTTAGCGAAGAACCTTTCTATCACTATCAGTACGCCTTAATAGAGTCTGCAAGTGCGCTGTTATTTAATCGCCATCATCATATCAAAGAATTTCGGCAGCCAGATTGAATACTAGATATAAAATCTACTAGTTGGACCATTCCCATAGCTTCTACTGCCCTCTTACATCTTTACTTTTCGACTTGACCGTGATTATTTATCATCACCTCGCAACATGGCCAAAAACAAGGAGAGGCGGGCGCCTTACAGCCTATCAATTCTCTGGCTCAGAGTAGTTGGGGGATTCATCTGCTGGGGTGCGCGAGAAGATTGGGGGGCCAAAGCTCCTTATATATGGTTTCACTCCCCCCACTTTTCCCTGCATATTGTTGCGTCCCGGCCGATTTCTTTTACAAAGCTGTTCAACCTACGCGCCCGTACTTGAAATAGCTCCATTCACTCCTGATCATCTCGCAGACATGGGAGTTTCCGGCGCTGGGTACGGGTAACGCCTGTTCAGGCTTCGAGGCCTCGCGTTCGAGACGGCCTAAACACGACTTCTGATCCCACGAATGTCCCTTGTGCACAGTGTTTTAAGTGCTTGTGTAGCTGTTGTTTTGGCAAGCAAAGTGGAAAACTAGATGCACCCTATTTTTGGAACACATATTTGACAGCCAATTACACCGCTCAGCACGCCTCATCCGTTTTCTCACCCTGCACAGCCTATCGTTCTGCTCACCCCACCTCACCCTTGCCACCCTACTTCCTCACCCCCACTCACCCTGCGTGGGTGAGAATCAAAGCGGCGAGAGGTTGATAAAGGCCGCTTGCCTCGATGCAGGAACCGAGGCACCGTGAAGGGCGATGTTTTGGCGCCGCATCTTTAAAGCAAACGCGAGCGTTGTGCAACGTTGATGAGGAATCATGGCGGATGTTGGGACTCGGTGATTTGAGCATTCTCTTTCTGTAGGAAACAACCGCAGGGTAGGGCAAAGCCGTAGGGTAGCGGAAAAACGTCGTGTAGAGAAACCCCTAGGTGATTGGAAGCCATAGGGCATAGGGGAACCGCATGATAGAAAGATTCCTGAGGCTATCTTATGCTGGGACTTTTATGCGGTACTGCCTTTCACAGAACCCTTTTTCGATACATGCATGTCCCTGGTGTTAATCGCCATTCGATACATCAGCCGGATGGTAAATGTGCTCGGGCGCAATGGTTGCGACAGTAGACAAATGTAATCTGCATGATGCAGGAGATCGATACGAGTAGTCCTAACTCTGCAGTAGTCCGCCAATGCACCATATCATCCTCTCGCAGATACGGTTGAGACAATACTCCCACTATGCGTATATCCTTTTAACATCCCTCTTTTTCAATGGGTAACAAAAGGTACATACCGTCTTTTGATCCATGTACAACTTCCCTCCTCTTCCGCATTCAGGTGCTATCTCCGGGCTGGTTCAGCAAGGTGCAGTATCGGAGCGTCTCAAAGCCGAAGTATCTGACTTTCGTGAATTCTATTACCAGAGAAGTGAATACTTTTGCTACTCCTCACTCAAAGCTCATATAAGAACCTTCACCGCCAATCTCCTTCCTCATTTATTTCACCCCACGGCTTCGAGACATTTCAGTTCGACTTCGATATTGCACCATCATCAATCACTGATTGTATCGTTCCATCATCACCCCTTTCCTTCGCTGCGAAGTCCAATAACCCCTTCGCAGCTTTCTTGCTTACTCTCACTGCCAAACTCACTTCAGCACTCTTTGACTTCGAAATCCCGACGATGTCGACCGTTGCATCCATATACTCGGGCTTTGGTGAGATGACTGCTGGCGAAGACGGCAAAAATCAGAGAAAGCTTCGTCAAAGACCCACCAGGACCTATGTGTACAAACAAACTGTCGATGATGGCGTGGCTCCATGCGCACCTCCAGCTGAGGGGAATTTCCCAGCTCTTCTCACTCTCGCGGTCTGTAAATCAGCAATCCGGCGAACGGCGAAGCCGGGTGATCGAAATCTGGGCATCACCAGCAAAGCCATTGCCGATACAGACCAATACCCACTGCACGCCATCATCTATTTTGCGGTAGTAGACGAGGTCATTCCTAGTCAAACTTATTTTACAACTGCACACAGAGATCGCCTGGACTGCATCTACTTTTTCGACGATTCTACAGGCCAAATCACCCGGCTTACGACTACCGACATCCGTGACAGTCAGGAGGACCGTGAAGAGGACCTTGGGAAGTATCCGTTGTACAAGGACGGCTGGGTATTGGTGTGTCGAGAATTTCGCTATTTTGGAAAGGATGCGGTAAGGATTACGAGTTCCACCCCTTGGCTTCTCGATGTGTCCCAAAGCCTACGTCAAGGCCATCGTGTTTGTGATGAGGAGGACGACATTTGGCAAGAGCTGGAGGACCTAATCAACCACCTCTGGGCAATGACTACCAGTTTTACACCCAGAACTTTAGCTGGCAACACTCGGAGATCTGTCCTGAAAAGAAATTCATCTCAGTCACCTCCACCACTAAGGCGACCGCGACCGCGACCGCAATGCTAAGCTTCGGCGGGCATTTCTGGGGACCTTATGATTTTTGCACCCATGTTAGGACAGATCGATCACAGATCGAACAGTCTGATCCACGTGGGGATATCGGATTGGCTTTATTGCTGCAACACATTGGTGCAGATAAAGGCACCCGATCGTCCTCGCGTTCCCGACCAATGGTCCAGAAAATTGGGGTGGACCATCGGGCATCTTGGGTTGGTGATGAGGTTGGGTAACAACGGTCCAGTCTTTCTATTCTGGTAGAAGGACTACGGGATGCGAAATCCGTGTTGATAGATGTGGTTAGGAGCTGGCGATCAGTAATGGGAAGCTGGCTGGGACTTTGGGCAGCGTCAGACCTGGATTCAGATATCTGATGAGCGTCTAAGACGCATGTTGTTGTTCCATCCAGTCTTTTCAACGTGCATAGTCTTCGACCCACTGACCACGCCGAGAACTCCCCTCCCTTGCCTTCCCATCCGCATCGCCCCTGTAACCATCTCACCACCCCAAATCCCTTATTCTCCTCATCAACTTTATTCGTTGTATTGCTTTTCAGCCCTTTCCTGTTTTTGTCGTTTTGTGATATCTTTCCGTAGCTCAGGCCGACTTGACTATCTTTTCATTGATGGACGCCAGCCCGGCTATATTCTGTGGGTGGCTTATCTACACGTGACGAAATCTATCAGACTAACAAGCTTGTACACTAGAAGTAACAATTCGCCTCGAGCTGCTACCCAACTTGCAACTTGGAACCAAAGGCCAAGGTACTCGATATACCGTTGGCCTATTTGGGGATAGCGCGTTCTGGCTTAGTCATTGCGGCTTATGTATTCCACTACCCTACTTCGTAGCATAGCTCCCTATCAATTGAATCCTCATTTGTTGGAATCTGCTGCAGCACTACCCTATCTGGTGGCATATGTCATATGTGTCAAGGCAATAGCGTCCTTTTGCTACTATATAAGTAGCCTTCACACCACTCCATAGCTAGACAATCAATCCTCATACCGTCAATCTCAACATGGTTACATACCACCACAGACTTGTTCTGGTGGTAGTTCTAATACTCAACCTCCTTTTCAAACAAACAAGCTCGAATCCTTCCGCACGCCAAGTGGTTTCTAAGCCTAGCAGTAGTCATACATTCGACATGACTTAAGTCCTGTTAACTCCAGCAGTCAACACTTCATCTCCGATTACATTTCCTCTTAGCTCTCTGGAGGCTACTCTCTGTGTCAAATATGCCATATACCACAGTCCCGACCGAGAAGGGTCCAATTACCGAACCAAGGTATCCAACAGAGAGTGCAACACAAGGTCCCTTTTCCTTCGGATCCAGTGGTTTTCTTATCACCGGTACCTTTATCTTTCGGGAGAGTGGAAAACGCCTCAAACGACTTTTGTTCCCGGAATCGCTGAAGAGTGAGAAGGCCAGAAAGTCGGCCCAAAAAGATGCTCGTAGTATCGATGGACCCTGGATCAAGGCTCAGTTGCAGCACTATGGAATCGACTTCAGTCCCGATATCGACCCCTTTAAGATGAAAGCTCTGCTACTTACAGGTGTCGCCTATGGGCTGGTAAGCAAATCTCCGTTGGTAAGTTCATTTCAAGCTGCGTCATTAACGCGTTTATAGTGCGATGTGGTTCCGCCCCAAGTTCTCAAGATCGAGGCCACACTCAAGGAAAAATACAAGGGCATGATGGAGGATTACCGTGACAGAATGAAAGCGTATCACGATCAAGAGCTACCGAAACGGGTCCGAAAATTCGAGGCTTGCGCGACTCCAACAGAAGAAGCAACATGTGATCCGTCGCTCTTCCTTCGGAAATACTTTCTCGACGAGGATGGCAACTCAGACCGGACCAAGACACCGGATTTAATTTTGCTGCCTGGGTACACCAATAAGTCTATGGCTTTGACAGGGAGAACAGAGAGAGTACCCGCTCTACATGTGGCAGATGGAGGATTAGGAGGCGCGAGTAACGTCGTGGTCGTGGGTTGGGACCGAGCAAGGGTCAACAATAAGGCATACGAAATCGATATGCAGCAAGCTCCAGGACGTGGAATTCTACGCTCATATCAGGATTGGGATCAACAGATGATGAGCCACCTGAAATATGCGAAAGAACTCTGTAAACCAGCGAAGATTCTTATCCCCAAAGCCGGCAGCTCGTTCGAGAGGCATAAGTTCTATGGCATATACGCCGTGAAATGCGAGGCCATCCAGTACGACTGGCCGGGCCTTTCAAAGCAATTACATCTGCGAGTGGTCTACGGTGGACGTCTGGCAATCTTCGACCTTGGAATTGTCGTTGGTTTGATGGTGCTCGGTAAAACGCAGGAACACGTTACAAAGTTCATACAAAACGGCAAAGCTGACCCAAATGATGCGGAGGACTCGGACGATGAGAGTGAAGACGAAGACACGAACAATGATGAAGAAGACAATGATGAGCTAGCAAGCGGAGGTAGCAAGGTTTTAGACTACAACACGGGCGACGAGCCACACACTCCTATTGACTTGACTTCAGACCAGCCAGCAAAGCGTCAGAAGATTGAGAGCAGTCATCCTCGCCGCCTGTACTTTCAATGGCGCGGGTACAACACCATGTCGGGTGCCATTCAATTCGATCCTTCGAATCGCAACACAGGATATCTGGATTTTGCGAACGACAAAGCGACAGTCTTCAAAGGAAACATTCGTATGGATGCCATAGGGGGCGGGATATCTTTTCAAGGTTACAGAGTGCCTGGAATGGGCGGACCATTGACGATGAATTGGAATGCCCTCTCGCATCTTGCATCCGAGAGGGCAAAGGTCCCGGAACACATATGGTAATAGGAGTACCCGGCAGACACGACTACAGTATGCTCTGGTGTTACTCAGAGTCACAATTCGGTGCACCTCACGGACACAGGAGAAGAAGAAAAAAGCTGATGATTGGCGGAATTTAGCTGATCATATTTGACTAAAAGAAAAATGAACGGGAATTCTGTTCTACGAATGGAGTCCTTTTCCAAACGGCTGGCTGTGTTCCGATTTTTCCTCCGGGCTGGGCATCAGAAGAGGTCTCATCGGCCTCTCAATGGCGTGGAGCGATCTATTCGCAACGAGCACGCGATCTCATCTTCGCAGGCCCGTAATCATGACAAATTCTGCGTCATTGCTCGTCTCCCAATCCACATCGCGCCCGCAATCACCTCACAACCCCATCCCCTTTCCCCCCATCATTGCCCCCACCGACCCTATCCTTCATCTCACTCTCCAATCCCTTCCTATCCTCCCCGTGCGCCTTTTCCCCTCTTCTTAAACCATCTCCTCAACTTCCCCCCCGTACTATTCGCCTCCCTCCGCGCCACCAAGGCCAGAAAACTTGGCATTGGGATCTTCGCCCCTGAACAAAAGTCCCCAGCAATGGAGCCTTAGCCTACCAACCTCGTCACGAGACCCATCAGATATGAGCAGGCCTCCTAAAGAATTTCTCACATCCCTCGTCGGCAAGAAATTGGGAAAATCAGGATAAAAAGGGCAGGATTATTTTACCGCGCAACGGCCTCCTGCCGCTCTTTTCGATTCCCACTTCTCGTAGTAAGCGACGTTCGTGCCGGATCGCGATCTAGGCTGTAGACCGCGGCGGCGTCGGCCATGGTGGGGGGGGGGGGGGTGATGGTGATGGTGATGGGTTTTTTGGGGATGGGGATGGACTGGGCTGGACTGGAGGCAGGTGAGGCGGCTTTGTTGTGTTTTTGTTGTACAGTTGTTGTAAATTGGAAAACTACCTAGCTATGCTAGGGATCGGGAATGATGTGGGGTTTATTAAGGTCTCAATCAATTGATTTACATACAGAGTGGATATGGTAGGTAAGGTAGGTAATATACTTGGGCAATGCATTCTCATACTTTATATTCCGCCCAGAAATGCAGGATTTGTCATGCCGACACGTGACATGAGGTCAGAACTACCCTCGTCATCTGACTGTTTACGAAAAGCCAAATGACTGCATTAGCGGAAAGAAGCGAGAGATATTGTACCTACTTACTCGTCAGATATTAGTTACACAGGTTTTTTATCTACTTATCAGTCATTGACATAACCTCCATCCGTCAACGGGAGGTCGATGCTTTGAATCGCTGCTTCTCCAAGATCGACTGTAACGTCGACAGCAGCGCATTCGACGAGCGTGGTTCCCAGCTTTCGACCCAATTAATTGCCCACTGCTCTCAACCTGTTTCCAGTTCCCGAACGCCTTGTGGCGGCCGCGATGACTTGGGTCAAGTTGCGCTGCGAGTCCTTCCGCGGCGGAAATCCGATCCTCTGCAACGACTCTTTCGTATGTCGCAAGCAGATGAGCATCGGTGACCTTGGGTCGTGCATTCGTGCATGCTGAGCAGATCGAGCAGGGTTTGTCGATAGAACGAACATGAATGCTTGACGGAAAGAGGAGAATACAGCAGGACGTAATGATTATGATGACGGCTACTTGAATTGGGGAAGCGAGTGGGCTCCAGGAAATTGTATCCCGAGAGTGTGAGAACACTGATTTTGGAAATACGTTTGCTGGGTATAGCGCTTCGAATGACGGCTTGGGATCAAGACGGCTCGAAGGATGAGTGGGATGAGCTAGGTTCATGGTAGTAGCGATGAGTGAGGGGTGTAAGAAAGTAGATAGGTAAGGTGTAGGAAGTCTTGATATGTGTCTGTTGCGTGCGTGAGCGGAGTCTGGATAGTTGCATGCAACAGCTGTCATTTGTGTGGAATTGATCTAGTGATGATACGACATTTGAAAAGCCGGTCCTTTCCCCTCAGATCCCGCTTCTATGTCGGAAAAGAACTTTGTTATCTAGATTATTCCTTTCTAACGTGCAGAAAGCGATTTCCCAAGTTGGTCGGACCCAAGCGACGGGGCTGCTAACATCAGCCTCAGAAGAAATTGTATGAATTTGTCGTGTCCCCCCGGGAAGAAGACCAGGTTCCTATGATCGTCCTATGATCGAAGCATCTTGCTGTCCTGGCGGAGTGTTAATCTCGATATTCATGGAAACCGGACTCGGTAGAATATAGTCACTTCTACTCAGTGCTTTTTGAATCTGCCCATGTATCGTCCTTTGGGAGATGTTGTTGAGGCCCCCAATGATAGAAGTTCCGATTGAAGCTGCACTGGACGCCTTTTGCAAGCTTTGCTTCTTATCAGCGTAACGATTGAAGCCTGCTCCAAAAGGCCAAACTTGTGGGCTTTCTAGAACGGGAGTCGGTGGCAACGATCAGTCAAGTCTTGAACTCCTCGCGGGTGCGATGTAGATATGATTGTCTCAAATGGCCAAACCTGTGGGCTTTCCGAAATGGGAGTCGGCGGCAATGATCGGTTCAAGTCCTGAAACCCTCGCGGGGGCGATGCAGAGTCGACTACCTCAGCGTTGGGTTTGTCAGTTGAAGTGCCAACGGTAGGTCGACTACCTCTCAAGAGTCCAGTAGAGGTAAATATAGCGAATCTGTTCCTTGCGTTGAGGTCTTGGGTCATTATGTGTCCGGCGGAGTCCTGGTCGGCCATCAACTCGTACCTGATGGGTTTCGGAGACTCTTCTAGCTCTAACACCGAGCGTCCACCTCGCAGCTCGACGATCCCTGTGTCGGGTACTTCTCGGGGTCCACATAAATTGTTGGTATCGATCTCTTGGATTGGGGGCACGATCAAAGCTTCTGGGTTTGGCGATTCTTCGGGGAGTTCTGTAGAGTCCCTGTTGCCTATTTTCGATTTTTTGTGTCGCCATCTAAGAATCGCAAAGGCAATGCCAAAGACGCTTGCCAAGAAGAACACCGTGGCTGAGAGGCTCGTACCTATTACGGCGACATGGCTGATGTGTCCATGTACGGTCGTTGAAGTGGCAGACGTTGATGGTGGGCCATGTACGTTCGTTGGAGTGGCAGACGTTGATGGTGGAATGGCAATTATGTTCTCCCTGAGCGCCTCTTCGAATCTAGTTTGGGAAACGGAAAAGTTGGAGTACTCGTAATTAGTGACGAGATAGCTAGAAGACGACAGTCAACTTTGCAACTCAAAATTCGGTGCAGCCGAACATACGTTCTTGCAGAAAAGTTCGACCTAGGGTATACTGGGAACTGTTCTGAGCCCATTGCAGCAGGAAATATCTAGTGTTGTCCGGCACCAGTGGATGATCTATGGAAAGATCCAAGCTTGCATAGGGCATGACGATATCAACGGTGGGGACAGTAGGTCCTACTGTGTTTGAGTCGGCAATCCGGAATGTGAAGTTAGGGTTCTGTGTAATGGGGTTCTGATGAAGAGTGTCATTGACGACGTACACCCCCAACGAGTTGTTCCACATCAGTCCAAGAACGTTTTCGAAAGTCAGACATGCTTCGCGAGGAAGAACTATATAGGGTAAAGTCGAGTGAATGAAGGTTAGTATCTTTGACGATAGTAATGATACAGCAGAACCGTCGGCACGTGTTGAAGCGATCGATTGTAAGCCAACTACTAGAGCGCGTGAGATATCGGGAGCGAGGAAAAAGGACACGTTGTTAGGAATAATGCGTGATGAGCCATAACCTCCAAATGTCAAGCTTGCTAAGAACCCCTTCGATTCTATATACTTTTCAAAGTCAGTCTTTGTCTGGCCATATATAACAATGCTTAGCATGTGTTTGGGGAGAAATTGACCAGCGGATTCAAAAAAGGCTCGCTGTTATTGTGAATGAATCAGTGCTTCAATGCAGGGAAACATTCCTACCTATTGCCGATGGGACAAGTGCAATTGCAATTGAGCTCCAAACAATATTGTTCTTTGGAGATTCTTGCCTGGCGAACTTTAGGCAATCACGGTGTAGAACATTGACCGAACCAACATCCAACCCAAAGTGCTCGTAGAAACAAGCAGAGCGTATTTCCTCCCCCAGTCCCGCACGCCGAAGACGAGCCATTCGGTGACGAAATGGACGGCAGCAATACCATACGTCCACATCGCAAGGTTGTAGAGCTCGCTGCTATCAATGTTGTAGGCTGCATATATACGGACGATGCCGGATAGGAAGGTCCATGTGCCGAACCTGCGAGCAGAGCGTGTGGTTTCGGCGGTAGTTGATTCTGCGCGGATAGAAATTTGGTAGGCTTGGAAGGTTTGGCTGATTCCCACGAGAGAGGTCTATAGAGGAGAACCAAATCAGAACTATGGGGAAGAACAATTGAAAAGACGAGAGTAGATTACCAAGAGAATCCATAGTGGAAGGAGGTCGTGGGAGGGAAATAGATTCGTCTCCATGGCTGGCAAAGGAGAGATTACACGGATTGCGAAGCGGAAACCAACTATTTCTCGGCTGCAAATTGGGTTCGTGTTTTTGAGTTCCACGTACGTATTGAGCAACGAGTTCCCTCCTTGTTTGTCAATACCAATTCACCAAGTGGATGCATCAAGACTATTTGAAAAAATGGCAAAACACCTGCCAAGCAAGTACATAGATAGGTGCGCTGGCAAAAGTGGGAGATACCGCGGGAGATGGAGCATTAGAGCGCGCCGCAAAAGGATACCGGACAATCAGACAACCAGGCAACCATCGCAGGAGTTGATCGGCAGCTTTTCAGCTGTCGTAAGCGATTAAATGCTCCGTGTAACGTGTTTCGATGCACGAATGCACGATATTTAATGGGAATTGAGAAGATATGTTGTGGGATTAGATGCGATTGGAGTTCTTCGAGAGCGGCAATTCACCTATACCCCATCGAGCTAGTCGTGCCTCCAGCTAAGAATAGTTCTCGTGTTGTGACTAGGCAAACGGAGAGATTGAGAGCCTGTCCCGAAGCCCGGCAGGAGGTCTGCGTCCCGATCCGTTAGCCGGGCCTGCTCGAACAGAACGAGGGCTGACCTATCGTGTAACCGGGAAGTTGGACAGAAAGCGACTTCAATACCCTGTATTTTTCCAGCCGGTAAATTATTCACCAGGGGCATCTCAAAAACCATTGGCGAGACCGGCAGTACTCCGGATAATGTCAGTCCCCCACTAGGTATTCTTCCACTGCTCTTGTTTTGGAGGAGGCAACCGGAAGCAAACTAAGAACGTCTTGGCCTAGATTTCCATATGGCAGCAACATCTCGTGTTTCCAGCGCAGATGGTTACGTTGGAGTCGAAGATCGTGTTATTACAGACTTTAACAAAGCTCAAGAATCGAAGAATGCGGCTGTCGAAGGAGAACCCAATTTGAACGAGGCAGTCTCGGTAAATGGTTGGCGGTATTGGACTGTCATCGCAGCGCTGTCGGTCACAGCCCTTTTACCGGCCTTGGAAGGAACTGTGGTATCGACCGCCTTACCCAGTATTGTTCAAGACCTCCATGGAGGAGAGTTATACGTCTGGGTGGTGAATTCGTATTTTTTGACCAGGTAGGAGTTCCAGATCTTCATCGCTCCGGGCGTCCTAGTCCTAGAAGCTGACAGAGGTAACACCACCCAGTACTGCCTTCCAGCCGTTATACGGACAGACCGCCAATATCTTCGGCAGACGCTCTCTTGTAGTATTTGCAGTTTCTTTCTTCATGCTCGGTAGCGGCATTAGTGGTGGTGCAAGTAGCATGAGCATGCTTATTGCAGGCCGTACCATTCAAGGTGTTGGTGGAGGCGGCGTCACAATGCTAGTCGACCTCATCGTCTGTGACCTTGTGCCACTCCGGAAGCGTGGCAGTGTCATGGGCATTATTTTCGGTGCCGTGACAATTGGCACCGCTCTGGGACCTTTCATTGGCGGTGTTGTCGTTGAGACAAGCACTTGGCGGTGGGTTTTCTATCTGAACCTACCCGTCGGAGCTGTAGCGATAGCTCTCTTGTTGGCCTTTCTGCACGTCAAGTACGAAAAGGAGTCAGCCTTGATGGAGAAGGTCAAGAGGGTTGATTTTGCTGGAAATTTTATCTTCGTTTGTGCTACCACCTCGATTCTGGTTGCGCTTACAAACGGAGGAACCAAACAGCCCTGGTCATCCTGGCGAATTATTTTCCCCTTGGTGGCGGGTCTTGCTGGGCTGGGGCTTTTCTACCTATTTGAGATCTCAAAGCTGTGCGTCGAGCCTAGCTTGCCTCCACAGCTTTTTGCGAACAGGACTTCAGCAACAGCATACGCCCTCACTTTCGTTCACACTCTTCTGATGTACTGGGAGATTTACTTCATGCCAGTCTATTTCCAAGCCGTTCTGGGCTCTACACCAGCCCGGTCAGGAGTTCAGCTATTACCAACGGTTATTATGCTCATGGTATTCGGCGCAATTGGCGGCGGTGCAATGCAGAAATTCGGCCGATATCGCCCTTTTCATCACGCTGGATTTGGGCTAATGACTGTGGGGTTTGGAACCTTCTGCCTTCTCGACTCATCATCCTCAACGGCTATGTGGGTTGTCTTTCAGATCATCTTTGCGGCTGGCACAGGCCTCTCTATCGGAACTTTATTAGCTGCGGTCCAGGCAGGGCTTTGCGAGGCCGACTCTGCTACCGCTACCGGTGTTTGGGCAGTAGTACGCAGCTTTGGGACAATCTGGGGAATCACCTTATCCGCTGTTGCCTTCAACAATCAGTGTACACGCCTTTCATCGCGGATAAGTGATCCTACAATAAGGATTCTACTCTCCGGGGGCCAAGCATACGAGCATGCAACCGCCACTTTTATTGACTCCCATAGTAACCGACCTCTCCTAAGGAATCAAATTATCAGTGTATATTCGGAAAGCTTGAAGCTGGTGTGGCAGGTTGCTATTGGGATCTCTGGTTTGGGGTTTTTGCTTGTGTTTCTGGAAAAGGAGGTAAAGTTGAGAACAGATCTGGAGACAGAATTTGGCATGGAGGAAAAGAAAACGGTGACTGCAAATGAGGCTTGACATGGTCCACATCAGCGGGCGACTGTGGAATTGAAGCTGCTATCTTAAAGGTTCGTGACAGGGCGGCGGATGGTAGACTAATCTTATCATAGAAGAGAAATTGAAGAGGCTTGGTCACAGTGCACAGGTGGTAAAGCCGTTCAAGAGGGTTTAGAATACGTGCTGGTGCGCGAGGCTGTCCTGTGGTGGAAAGCTTGCCGGACCACCACCGTGCCACAGTTGAGCGTACGATGTTGGCATGGAACTAGGGCGGTGCTGAAGGCTGCAAAAAGTCGTCCCTAACTGAAACTAAATGTTCAGTGCCTGCAACGATAGTACCTACTCTATTGTAGAATTAGTGACTAAAGAAAGTCTAATGATGTGTAATGCTTAGCGCTCACCTCATGAATTTTTATTAATTTAAGCAGGGCTTTAGCTTCATAAGGTGAGCATTAGCGTCTAATGAAAGAATTTGGGTGATCTAATTGGTCAGAAAGTTTGAAGCTGAACCGCCCTTTTTATTTTTTGGTCTCGAGCATCAAGAAAGCATGGTTTCCAAAAAAGAAAGTTCGTTGGTCTTTAAGAATGTGCTATTCCGGTCATTGTAGATGCTACCTGCTGTTCCAAACTTGGCCCCAGAAACAGTACGAAGAAAGTAGAAACCGGTAAAAAATTCTCCAGGCCAATTCAGATATTAGTCACGCAAACATAAGAACAGAAGGTCCTGACACCGACATAGTAGAGAGCCCATGGACGTTGTCTTCAAAGATTGGGCTCCTTGCTAGTTTGAGTTTTGAGTTGCAAAATCACTTTGTCTCCCAGAATTGGTGCCAGCGCCCCAAGTCCAGGTTTTGACTCGTTGGCTCTGGGGAAGCGCTGGGTGCGTGTCGCCGGATCCAGGCTAATCTCGAATCTGGAGAGCGTAAGAGCAACAAAAGTGAAGACAACGCGCCTTGCAAGGAAACGACCAGGGCACAAGTTCTGACCACCCCCGAACGGCTTGAAGCTCGGGCTCCGTGACAAGAATTTCCGTTTCAAGAAGCGATCCGAATTGAATTGAGAAAAGTCGTGACCCCAAACGTCCTCGTCAAAGTGCAGCTGGCGGTACGGGACCATAACGTTGTTGCCTTTTTCGAGTAGTTTGCCTCCGATTATCGTTGGTTCGGTGACATATCGCATCAAGGAACTGGACATCTCCAAGCGCAAAATCTCAAGAAATAGGGCCTCCAATTTAGGGCATTGGTCCATCAGATACGAAACGTCTGGGATGTCGTGGACTACACCAGGCATTGTCTCCAATCGGATGTTCTCAAGCAACTCTGGATTGTGGACTAAGTAGGCGAGAATCCAAAAGGTCACTTTGTGAACGTTTCCATTGATTCTAAAGACATTTAGCCGGTGGGAGTCTTGAGCAGTGGTTCGAACTAGGTCACCGGGGTATGCTTACGCCCAATGTTGCAGCATGTTCACTTTCCCAATGTCATGGTCATCGAAGGCGATGTCTCTTAACTCCTGCTCCGATGCCTCGACATAGTATGTCGCATCTTCCCTCTTGTTCTTTGGTTGCCCGTAATAAGCCGTAAATGCGTCAACGAGCTGGTCTTTTGCTGCGTACATGTCTCTGCTCAGAATTTTTGGAAGCTGAAACACATACTTCCAAGTTGTCTCTTCCCACTTCAGGAAAGTTTCGATCAGATTGGGAGCAACTTCCCATAAACTCTTCCCCCAATATATTTCCGTAAGAGAATGGATGAAAATGTCCGCGGTCCAGTCCATTAACGATAGTGTAACAGCCTCCGAAGAAGATCCTAAAACGTAGGGACATTTCTCCTGGAGTTGCTGCCAGCGAACCCTCTCGTCGACGTAACCTACAAACTTTTTTGCGATCTTTTCCAGATTCTCACCTGGAATCAATTGACGAAATTGGTATTCCTCAATCATTTGGTTCGGAGGAAGCTTACGCATGGGGTGCGTAGCCTTCTGCTCCTCAGTAGGGGGTTGCCAAAGCTTTTTGATATTCAGCTGCGAAATTCCAATCCATCGATAGATATCCTGAACAAAACGTATCCAAGAGATGGTCACGGTGTGCTTGTAAAGACTCTGCACATCTTCCGGAGATGTGACTATGTAGATTACTTGCCCCACTACGGTGATTGAATATGGCTCTTTGGAGTTCCGGAAGTGTTTGCTAGAACGTTGGTCACTCTTATTTCTCCTACAGATATGATAGGACTGTCGAGGTTACCGTCCCATCTCTAAAACTCTGTAAGAATTTAAGAAGAATCCTATAGCATGCCCTGCAAGGTTTGAGCGAATGTAAATAGGTGTAGAGCTCATGAAAAGGCATACCTAGATCTACACGTGATTCAGTAAGTGGTGTGAGCTTACGCTTATGGAGTAGCCAACCTACATGGTATCCAGTATGGCAGTTCTTTTGGACGCATGGGATAAAGAGCTGGAGTAATGGTGAATCTCCATAGCCTCCATATCAGTATAAGAACGGATGTTGAAAGAACAGCGACTAACGCCCGACACTGCAGGGAATTGTAGATCATAAAGTCCTGTGATGGCACCGACTCCCGGGAATCCGACATCTTCAAGATCTTCTAACGATGTCTACGGAGCTGTCAAGCAATTTGACCGCCGCAGCTTTTGAAAGCAAAATTCACGTCTCGGAACATTTCGATGAGATGTAAGACTGACAAGTTTAATACCAGAAACATTACTGGATCTTGCGCCCAATGCCACACCCACACCATTTATCAATACGAAGCGTCAACCTCAAACGCATGCATGGCTCCGTGAAAGCTGACGGAGTGGGAATATTGCAGGGAGCGGACTAAAGTTGGATAACCCGCATGACAAGGCTCATCACTTTCGCACCTTCCGTACTTATGCAGCTCAAGCCGTGAACCCGAGTTCGAAACAATAGGAGACGTGCAGGTGAATTGATATCATTGACAGAGCTGAAAACGCCGGCGCTTACAAACAGAATCCTTCCGAGTAATTTTCCGTGTTACCTAGTCTTTCTAGGGGATCTTCGGGATAATCATCCGCACATGTGCGCTAGGCACGTAGGATCAATGCACCCCCGGAGTGTTTCAAAAACACTCCTTCAATTGTTTGGTAGCTATCGATGAGAGGGCGTTCGCATGCGCACTGCGATCGGCGACTCTGTCGTTGGGTCTGGAACGCAGCTGGAGGAGTGGCAGTGAAAAGTGAGATGTCTTCTTGCATAAATAATGTCCCAAATTCGAGAGGGTGGCATGCCATACATTAGGTAAGCCTTGGATGTCTTTATCTTGTGCCTGAAATATGGTTGGGGTCCAGCTATAAGCAATTGCATCACATCTTTTGAACAACTCAAAAATACACATTTCGCTGGTCGCAAATACTACAAGACACTTGAGGGCACGACTCGATACCATAATGGATTCCAACAACCCAACGGTGTTCAAAGGTGTTCCGGCCGCGAAGCCTCCACCCGGCGTGATCCCGAATTATTCAAATCCATATAGTGACGGCCCGATCCTTATCATTGTGGGCTCCTTACTGGTATTTATAATGCTGGTATTCGTCGGTGCGAGAATCTTCACAAAGGTCAAGATCACTCGACGCACGACTCCAGACGATTGTAGGTATCCATTCATCCAATCAGGCAGGGTGCTGACTGCGGTAGATACTTGTGTGATTGCCGCGGTAAATAATGAGAAAAGCACCTATTCAAGAGCATCGATTGACATTTTTAGATTGGCACCGTGATTTATTTCATCATTGCTGTGTTCTGTATGTTATCTCCTTGGACTCATGCCCATTTTTTTTGAAGTCTGACACACAAAAAGCTGTCACAGTCGGACATTTTGGAACACATATGTGGGATCTAACATTAGCAGACGTCTCGAGTAACGCGTTTTTCATGGTAAGTGAAAGTCAAAACATTATTAAATTACGATTTTTGACTATTCTAGACAGGATTCTTCACTAATTGGATTACTGCAATAATATGGCCGTTCGTCAAGCTCAGCTTCTTTCTATTGTACATTCAGATTTTTCGTCCTATGAAGTGGCTAAGGTATAGCTGCTATGCTGGTGCAACATTCAACGTCCTCTTCTATACTGTGATCCTAGTCATTACTCTTGCCTTCACAGTCCCAGCTCCTGGACAAACGCTCCAGCAAGCTTCCCAGAGTTCACGGGAAGCTCTTGCAGTTAAGATTACAATACCAATTGGCTCGTTGAGCCTGGCTCTGGATGTCTACATCTTGGTCTTACCAATTGCGGGTGTAAGCAAACTGCAGTTACCATTGCGGCGCAAGCTCGGGGTGATTGCGGTCTTCTTCACAGGTTTTATGTAAGTTTAGTGGTGCATTCTGCTCTGATATTGCATTCAAAATGACTGACAGACGATCAGGGCATGCGTTGCATCATCTCTGGGCGTCTATTTCAGATGGAGGCTCACCAAAAGCGATGCGGATTTGACTTACACGACCATGCCTGTCATTCTCATGTGGTTAGTCTCCAAGCGTCTAGTTTCTTTCTGAAGCTGACATGATAGCAGTCTTGTGGAAATGACCGTAGGGGTCATAGCTAGCTGCATGGTATGTCTTGAGCAATTGCCCCCCCCCAACCCCCCGAGGCTTACATTAATTGGGACCTCCAGCCTGACAGACGATCCTTCGTCCTACAAGTGGTTCTGGGAGACGTTTCAGATGCCCTACGAGTCGTCCAAGGTCTTGATTCGGAAACGAGAATGTCACAAAGGGACTTCCAGCTAGTGAATGATTACCGCTCTGCAGGTTTTGAGGCACAGCATGAGCTGTCCATTTGCGAGGTATCGAGCCGGCTTGAAATTTACTTGTATCATTTTCGTTTTGCTTCCTTTACCAAGACGGCAACTTCATGATCCGGGAAGTTATTCGATGTCCTTTAATACCACTTAGTAGTGTTCGTCGAAGATTCTGTCTTATAGCGTCCTGTAGATTCATGGCGGAAGTAAATCTGTCGATTGTAGACAGTGTACTATTGTAAACTGAAGATGAAGGTTCCGGGCCCTGCCTATACCTCAAAAAGATTCTCGCTAAAGACGCGTCCACCTCATTTGTGACCTGACTCATCGGTATCAGCCCTACAACTCCCCCTCATCGGATTAAATATATGACATCGTACCTAGCCTCCGGTCTCAAAGAAAAGCTGCATGCGTGCGAAGGCCGTTCGCTCTACTCTTTCCATCCCCATCGCCGTCAGATCAACCTCGTTTAAACTATTAGGGACGTACGCCAAACGACGTTCCTATCTTAGCAAACTTTCCACATCATAGCTCTAGCAAAGCCAAAACTCGAGAGCGCAGCTTCTTCTACCATGTCGAGGGCTCCAACAATGCAAGAAAAGCACCCTGAGGTCTTCATGACCTTCAATGAAGACCCACGAAAACGCAAGCGCGTGGTGCCTATGAAAGTCCTGAGTCTAGGAATGCCGCGTACGGGAACGGCGTGTATGACGTCCCCAGCGATTCTGAGCTTTCAAACTGCTGATCTTGCACTTAGCAATGCAGCTTGCTCTGCAAATCCTAGGTTATCCATGTTACCACGGTCTCACTCTCATCGCCAATGTCCGTGATACCGAGATGTGGGATAAGGCACTTGATGCAAAGTTCTTTGGAAAGGGCGAACCCTTCACTCGAACAGAATGGGATCAGCTCCTTGGACACTATAGTGCTGTGGCCAATCTACCCGCCGTTGCATTTCCAGAAGATCTCCTTCAGTGCTACCCAGATGCCAAGGTTGTCTTGGTTAACAGAGATATCGAGAAATGGTACCAAAGCTTCAACGACGGGGTCATTATGAACGTGTGGAGCCCGATTGTGCGTCTGGTTGTAAGGCTAGATTCTCGCTTTGTGGGGAAGCTGGGGGGAACAGCGGCTCGGTGGACGGAAGGCTGGTTCAAAGCTCATTCAAAACAAGAAATGCAAGAGAAGGCGAGAGACAAGTACGAAGAACATTACGCATTTGTGGAGAGAGTGACGCCTTCGAAACAACTGCTCAAATTCAAGCTTGAAGATGGTTGGGGCCCACTTTGCAAGTTCCTGGACAAGCCGATTCCCGACGTTGGATTTCCTCGTGTCAACGAGTCGGCCGCGCTGAGCGAGAAAATTGGCCTGATCGTGCGAAGGGGATTGAAGAATGCACTCGCATCTTCTCTGAAGTTTCTTCTGCCTGTAGCCTTTACCGCGATTGCATGGTGGATCCTTCGTGCAAATCTATAATACACACTGACACGACCAGAACATGGTGTTGCGGTTGGACACAACTAGATAGTGACGTCGGAGTCTGCTCTACTTCGACCCAGCAACATGCGACGAAGATGTAGGGAAAATCATTCACGCTAGATTGATGTCACTTCATCCGCGCGTGTCTTTTCATTGTCTTACTTTTCCATTTGTATGATCTGCGAGATGCTGATAGGATTTTCAAAAACGACGGCGCCCTATAGCGGGCTATGTTGAAGTGCCCCCCCAAAAGCGTTAACCGTACTTAGCATAATACTAAGCCGCGGGGTCCTTACGCGCCTAAATCTTATGCTACGGTTACTGCTGACTACTAGAGCCGCCCCAAAATCAGCTCGCTCGCTAGAGTTGGATGGCCCCCACGAACCTCCTGGCTTTTGGCCGCGAACCACTTCACCCAACACACTCCGATCCTTCGCAGAATGTTTCTCAAAGAGCAGACAATTTTCGTTAACACACACGCAGACCCAGACGCCCCGAACATTGACTTGCTAGTTGTCGACTCTCTCTCACCGGCTGACGCCTAATTGCAGCTCCTCGTGCTGGATAGGTGGCACACCGTCAAATCAAATCCTAAAGGTATGTGTCTAATGTCACATCCAGCGAGTATGCCAGCCTCCAAGATTCTCTCCGAACTAGGCCTTTCGCCTCCTCGACCGTTCGACGCTCAATGCCTATAAAGATGTGCCGGTCTCCTCGTGACTTTCAAGCAAATCCCTCTTCCGCAATAAGATATCATATTGGAACGATGCTACATGCACGTCGTTCATATTTTCATATTTCTTTCAAGAGGCGTTCGTCTTTTATTTGTTTGCATAACCAGTCCAATTAGCGCTTTCGGATGTCTCCCTTATCGTCCGCACCATGCTTATAAGTCAAGAAACAATTCTATAACAACACCGCCAGATATCATTCGTAGCGGAGGTCATACACTGTCCGCTGGTGCAGCAAACACCAATGGTGGCATTACAGTTGATCTGAGGGCCATGGACGCGGTCAATGTGAACCCCAATCCTGGCTGCTGTATGTTTTTTTTTTTTTTTTTCCCTCCGTCTTCCCCTTTTTTTCAGTCTGGTTCTTTTTTTCGGGGTTTTGCAGTTGTATATATGAGGGGGGGTTTTTTGTGGTGTTCTCCATTGCGAGCGGTTTGTGACCTCTGCTTGGCTTGGTTTGCTGTCTTGGGCTCCGAGAGGGATATGGAGATGGGGAAGCGCGAGGAGAGGGGCCACACTGGATATGAGGAGGGGTGGGAGAGCAGGTAGTTGGAGCTTGATTATATTACTTTCTTCGTTCAACAAGGTATCATCAAACACAGTTCACGCAACGCCCACGCTATGCATAAATCTCCATCCATCTCCCATTACGCCCATGGTGCCTTCTGCCTCCCCTCTATGAGACCTCGATCCACACCATTATCAAGAACGCCCCAAAAATTTCCAGAAACCCTTCTTCGGCGGCCTTTGTCCATAGTTCTCCTCTTCGATGTTATGCTTCCCCACTATGCTCAAGAACACCTGATCCAGCGTCGTCTGGCTGACCGAGTAATACTCGAACCCTAGCTCTTCCTTATGTACTTCCAGCATCGTGAACAACGCACCGATACCGCTGCGATTGGAGTCTCTGTCGTTGGTGGATTGGATGATGTCGGTGCTACTACCCGCTGACTTCGCCTCCTCTATTATTGATCGGCTGGCGGGTACCGAGAAACGTAATTGGCCGTGAAAGGTTTTGTCTTCGACCACGGCGCCTTTCAAATTGGCGGCAATCCACTGCTTGACTATGGTCATATCCTCGTCACTGGTATGTGGCGCCGTCTTCATGATCAGATGAACATGATAACGATCCCCATGTTTCCGCCTCAAACCCTCGCTCGTGCCCAAAGCCAACATTTTCTTCCCCATGATCCCAGCCCTATCAGCCAGGGCATCCGCCTCTTCCATAGAATGTGTCGTTAAGACCAAGCTCCTGCCCGGAACGACTGAAGCCAGGGTCTTCCACATCACACGCTTGGCGCATACATCCATGCCGGAACTAGGTTCGTCGAGAAGCAAGACTGACGGGTTACCCATGAGGGCAATGGCAAGAGAGAGTTTGCGCTTGTTGCCGCCGGAGAGCGCAAAGGCCATGCGGTGTTGGAAGGGTCCTAGGCCTACAGCTCGAATGACTTCTCGCACATTGTGTTCCACATTGTCAACGCCGCGGACACGGGCATAAAAGCGTAGGTGTTCAAGCACAGTCATTTGATCGCAGGCGTCGACTTGAGGGCACACACCCAGATGGTGCCTCGCATCCGCTCGCCGCTTGCTGATTGGAATATCTTCAACGTAGATTTCGCCGCTGGTATGAGATGGGAGTATGTCGCCTCGGATGAGGGAGATTGTTGTGGATTTCCCGGCGCCGTTGGGGCCAAGGAGGGCGAAAACTTCGCCACGCTTGACGCCAAAAGTAATGTCTTGCACAGCGACGTTACTACCATAGGCTTTGGTAATGTGTTGGATTCGAAGACCATCGTCTGGTGCAGCACTGACACGTTTGACCTCCGCCGCAATTTCGTCATCGAGAGGGTCGACCTCTTCGGTATCCTCTATCTTATACTGCTTGCGGCGGAGTCTCGCCCAGATAGAGCCGCTATCCCACCACAATAGTACGCCGAACAGGAAGAAAGACTGCCCAATGAGGTACAGAATCGGGCCTCCATACAGTGTGATCTTGCCAGGGTACGAGGCAATCTGGTCACCTTCGCAGAGGACGGAAAAGACGTTGAGAGCGACGAAGAGCGCCCTAACGAGGTTCCCAGCTGGAGTGATGAGCCCAATGGTAAAGTGGGTGACCAGCAGGTAACCGTCGACTTTGTTCGTAGGAGAATAGGTGAGGACGCTGAGGTACGCAATAAAGTACAGCAAAAACATGACAGCTTGTCCACCAGCGGCGAATGCGAACGCAGCAAGCTGTGACCTCGCGAATAACGAGATGACATACGAAAGCAGTGTAGACGCAATGCCATACAAAAATAAGACAACGAAAAGATATTCGGCGTGATACCAGGCGTTACTTGCACCTCGGAAGATTATGATAGTCAGAACGCTGGTGGCAATAACGATCATGAAGTCAAAAGTGAGATACGCAGACCACAGACATACGCTTCGTACGCCGTTGCTGTAATGGAGCTGTCGAACGTTTCTTAAGCGCTCGAGCGTGGGGTAGAGAGCGAAGAATGCTGGGTAAGCAGACATGGCAAGACCGAAATAGACGATCAATTGCAGCGTCTTACCAGCAGAGGGCACCCATGGAGTGTCGAAAGCTTGGTACTGGCTGCTGATCGAGATGTTCAGAAGAAGATTGTCCATCAGATTTTGGGTAATGGTTGCCAACGAAATGTCTCCATTACCCACATATGCAAACGTAGGTGGCGATGAGTCATCCCCAAGAAAGAAGCCTCCAGGGGTCACGTTCCCATAGAATTGGCCAATGTAGTTGTTAAAGTCCTCAAGAGTACCATTAATCGGGTGGATCGAGGACATCAGATCTGATAACCCACTTCCACCCGAGCCGCTAGAGTTCCCTCCTGGAAGTGTAGCCTCGAGTTGAGCAAGAGCCTGAGGAGAGATCTTGCTCGCTGGACCAACGACTATATCGTAGTCCACCTGCGTCAAAAGCGATTCCAAGTTAGACGGAGATACCGATTGCGTAGGCGAACATCCTAGGGCCGTGAAGTTTTTTAGGAACAATGTGACCAGTCCTGCTGCAATGAAAGGTATCAAAAATGCGGCTGCGTATGGAATGTAGTTTCGTTGGAAGACCGTCCAACGTTTGCGGAACAAGGTCAAAGCTTGACGCATCAGTCCAATTCGTTTCCCAGTCTGAAGTTTTAAGCCACTATCGCTGCCTTCTAGACCTAAATCCTTGTCCTCCGCTACAATGACTTCCGCGCTCGATTTGCCGTTGGGTTCAAAACTGCTGCTATCGGGGATGGTTGATTGAGCCCCAGACATAGCCTCCATATCCTCCGCCACGTTGAAGAATATGTCCTCGATAGTTGGCGAACTTATCTCGTAATTCTTGATACCGTGTGTCTCCAACAGTCGTACAAAGTCTGCGGCTTGACCTGAGTCCGGGAGAGTGTACATCGTTTGATCAACCATTGCTTTCGTGGAAACACCATCGAAATGGGGAAGAACACGGTCATCTCCGGGCGTTTTGAAGACGTGGATGCGAAAGCCGCCTCCGAGTCGGTGCTTGAGTTCCACCGCTGAGCCTTGCGCTTTAAGACTCCCACGGGAAAGGATGGCAATCTGGTCGGAGAGCAAGTCGGCTTCATCTAGGAAATGCGTAGTGAAAATAATAGTTCTCTTTCCACGCTCGTTCAAGAGTATGTTCCATAACTTTTGGCGAGCCAAAGCATCTACTCCGCTAGAACATTCGTCAACGCAACAAACACGTGATCCTCCAGTGAACATCATGCTCAGTTGGAGCTTTCGTTTCTGTCCTCCTGAAAGAGTACGAGATTGAGCGTCCACTTTCCTGTCGAGATCACAAGCTTTAATAAGCTCATGAATCTCGATCTTGGTTGAGGGCTCGTCAGTAGACTTCAATCTGTTGAAAATTCGCACGTGTTCAAAAGCAGTCAAATTGTCCCAAAGGACGTTGCGTTGAGGACAAATACCCAGGCCTCCAAAACCGTCTACGGCGACAGTCCCTGAGGTGACTGTATTGAGACCGGCTATAGCCTCAAGAGTCGTCGACTTTCCACTGCCATTAGCGCCGAGCAGGACCATGATTTGGCCTTGGGGAATGGAGAGATTCAGTGCATCTACCGCCACGACCGTTTCCTTGCGTTTCCCGAATCTTGTGGCAATATTGCGTGCCCACCATGATGGCCTGTAGCATTTGGTGAAGTCTGAGAGCTGGACAGCAGCTTTCGACACCTCGGTTCCGGATGAAAGTTGGCGCCCTTTCGATGCCGTGCCGTAAAGGGCCCTTTCTACGATGGCTCCAAGGATAGGGAAGACGAGAATCTGGATGATGGAAAAAATGAAAAACGCTATCCCTGGCAGGGTAGATGGATTCTGCGGAGCGGCCTTGACCAGGTTCGTGCCTTCATTTTGCCGTTCCCATCGGGCCATCAAGACCGTGAAGAAGGTGTAGTTCATAGGTGGGAACAAGAGACTGAGGACTGCAACGGCGCCAGTACTCGATTTTGCAATGACCTGCGCCAGCACAGCTAGAAGCAGTGAGACTATCGTTGTAACAATGCCGCTCAGCTGTGCTTTGTGGAAAAATGCGGCTCCGAAGATGGAGAAGGACGATAATGAAAGGCCAGTCAAGATGTTGAAGAAGACGAGGGTTGCGGCACTAGTTTTTGCGAAAACTCCATATTTTAAGATGAGACCAATGGCAATCCAGCCGGGAAGGAACATCAGGTCAAATGCGATGTGATTGGCAAGCAGCCGGACGGCTTGAGGTTCCCAGCGTCTTTTGTTTGGCATTGATGCTTCAATGATCTGGGACATTCCAAGTTCTCTTTCGGATGCCATCAGTCCAACCAATTGATAGATTACCCCCACAATGCCAATGAAGAAGGCAACGGCGAGAATATCAATGATACCGCCCATGTATCGCACACGAATCTGGTCACTTCTCTCCTTTTGTGTCTGGGTTGTGTACGGGTATTCGTAGACCCGACTGGGAAGGGCTGACTGATCGATGGTAGTGTTCTGACTTGCGATCGCAAAGTCGATTGCATGCTGCAGAGGTAAGGCGTAAACTTCCTGGTCATTGTTCGCATTTGTGATATCGATTTTGGCTCCGAGCCCTCCATCAGCCCTGAGACTGTAATTCCAGATGCCGCCAGGTCCTTCTGTAGGCGAAGCGTAGAACACGGCCGCGCAGTAGCACGAGGAAACACCACGAATCGAGCTCCGGCATATCGTGAGTAGATCCTCCTGTTGCGACAAGATCTTTACCGTCACTCCCTCAGCCTTGACCTGGTCCGCGACCTGGTTAATGACCGTATTGATAGCACCTCCTGTGAATCCATTGTTGACCAGAGCAATGGTGTTTCTCCCCCCTCCTACTGCAGTACCCAACGCGTCCGCGAGAGACCTAACCGGCGTCGCATTGCCGATTCCATAGTGAGAAGGTGGGATGAAGAGGTTTCTCGCGTATGCTAGGAACCAGCTGAAAATGACCTGTTGAAGTTGTCCAGTTAGCCATTACTATTGGGCGGCGGGTTTGGAGCACTGTCCAGAGCAGAGAAGTCCCACGACATGCTTGGGGACTCCCGAATACGTCTGAACAAGAAGAGGGAAGTCTGGAGCTGGGATTATCGTACTGGTAGAAGAAAGCATCGAACAGGTGTGGAGAAAGGGTGTCGGAAGAGAACGATGAGGATGTTCTTGTATGTCAGTGTCCAAGTCTGGCGAATGAAGAGCATGGTCTGAGCTAGTGAGTGATTGGCTTTTGGCCCGTCGTGATTACAATTTTATGTTGAAGTGTTGGTCGCACAGAGCCATTGCTTGAACTCTCAGAATTCAAGAGCGATGAAGGATGCTTTACATCTCCCCTTTAACAGATTAAACAGATTTGTACAGCCAAGGATTCCCCGGCCATGGCATATCACTCAATTCGTCGGTCTCATGCTGTCATTAACGCATAAACTAATCGTATTCGTGTCTTAGCCTCGGCTCGGCCGGAAAGCGAAAGCTTGGCAGGAAATACCTACCTTAGCGGAGAGCTATGGTTTGCGACAACTGTATCTAGCTGGTATTCCAAATAATAACCGCTAATAACCGGTTTCTTGGTAATGTAACCTATTATTGCTGAATGTGTGTTAAATTGTATATCATAATCGGTTACAATTAAATAACGATAATTGAACGGTTTTTCGCACATCCGTCTCAATAATATATACGATTATTTATAAAAACATATATTTATTTTTAAAGTTGTTAAACATGTCAAGCTCATGCTCGAAAGTCTCATATGTCGAGAAACATCAACGTTTTTAAGAAATTGACAGCAGAAATGAGCGATTTAAATGATTTTCTCGCGTGAGCGACGTTCACGATATCTTGCGCTGAATATGTGAATGATTGATGTGAAAATGTGGGATGGTATAATAGGGCAGCTTTCACTTTTACTCAAGGTCACCCTCGATTTCGACGTTATTCCGACATTAAATGAAAATTACAGCTTATTAATTATGCTTCCGTATCATCGATGAAAGATATCGTCTATAAAAAACGATTATAATTAATAACGTTTGTTTTTTGTGACTGCCTATGGGCAGCTATTTTGTTTGAAACCGTTATATATTTGTTACGGTAGTGCTACGGTAGTGCTACGGTACTAAGTCTTTTGCTTGGGTCGCTAAGGTATTTAGTAAGGTAGGCGACCTTCGGTTACTCGCAAATGCAATGATCGACCAGGGCACATAATCTTGCATAACGACATGCAGTGTATCTGATTGGACGAAAGGCCTAGTGGGCTCTGCACGTGACCTGGTCGATCATTGCATTTGCGAGTACTTAGGCTGGCCGTTGCGGTTCGGGATGGAAATAGCTTTGGCGTCATTGATCCTTCTCTCTTTCCCACAAATTATAACTCTATTAATTGGGAGTGAGGCAAATTGCAGTCAAGTGTTAACACAAAGTGGCTTCCATTGCCGCTACAAAACAAAAGGAATTCCATAAGCGAATGTATGATGTTGATAAGCTCTGAAGACATGTTCAGACCCTTTGTACACGCCTCTTTTGCAACTATCTGCATAGAAATGTAAACAGCTCGACGAAAATGATTCTTCTGCCTGTGAAGATACAGCATAGAAAGCTGCTGGAGTTGAAAGGCGCCTTGAAGCCTTTAGCAGTAGCCTTATGTAGTATAGCGTCTTGACCTTGAAAGGATATAGCTGCAGAAGGCTTCATAGAAAATCTATATCTCTTACTATTCACATCACATTGGTTTTCATCATAATTGAAAGTCGTGTTTAAACAACATAATGGTTTTGCAAGCAGATCGTTTGTACATTCGTTTAAAATCTATATTCGTTTGAAGCCTTTAATAAATGTGTTGCTTGTTCATTTATTCAAACTTATTCGTTCTCGATCTTCGATTGAAAAGTTCTATTATCATTATTTGTCATTATTTATTATTTACAAACAAATTAATCTGGCTCATCAACATCGTGACAATCTCTTTATAAAATTAAACGTGTTTTACGATCTTGATTTTAGCTTTAAATTTAATTTATCGTTATCAATTGCATCCTCGCTCTCATATCGATTTAAAAATTATTTTTTAAAGACTTTTACAAAAGTCTTTAATCAAGCATTAAAAGTCTTTAATAAATAATATTTTAATTATAATAGCAATAACAGCTTCTTATCTATTATTTCTACGTTACTTTTATTTATAATGTCGAATTTTATTTTCACACTTTATAACAAGTTTATAAAAAAGACCTTAATAGTTCGTTGATTAAGAGTTTTCGAGATCGATTTAAATTCATGTCGTGATGTTACGAAAGTAATTTTATCACAAGTTTATATGCAATTTCTTAACTCTTTGCTCTTAAATGATATTATCGAATAAATCGAGACGAATATAAATGCTGTTCGTTTGTTGAGCGTTAATATATATATTAAAAAAACGATAATAACATTTATCTCATTATTAAAGCAGAGGTTTTCGAAAAAAATCATCGAGATTATTTCTATTATCACATTTGAAATAGAGTTAACGAAATTACGTTAGAAGTTTGAAAAGACCCTTACTTTTTATCACAATAAGGTCTTTGATATGATGCACAAATATGAAATTAAGAATCGTATCTTTATTATCGAGATTTTTACTTTTATTGAAAGCTCTTTGCTTGATATCTTTTTTCGTGATTAAATTCGAAAAATCTTGAATTTTTCGATCAAGCGTAAGTGTGCTGAACATATAAATTTATTAAATCGTTTTTTAAAAAAGCTTTATAATATAATTGAATTCACTCGTCAAATTAATATTGAAATTTAAAAACTTTATAAAAATGAAATCAAAGATAATGAACTTCAATTTTATAAAAAAATGACAAAGCGAAATATATTTAAAACGAAAATCGATATTTTGTTTATTTTCTATTATGCAAAAGTTTATAATTATAAACAATTATGAGATTGTAATAATTATTATACTTATCAATTAATATCTTTATATCAATTTAAAACATTTGCATAAGTATCATTTTCATTATTATAAAGATCTTTAATATTTAACTCAAATCGTGCGAATCAAGAATTTTCTTTTATACGTAATCAATCGTTTCCGCAGAATCGCTCACGCTTTTATTATCAAATCTTATCGAAAGACTTATTTAATCGAAAAACTTCGAATAATTCATTCATTAATGATATAAAACCCTTTAACATTAAAATTAATGATCGTTTATGCATTAAATGTGATTATTTAAGTCATATTTTCAAAAATTATATAAATGAAATGCTATCTTTTTGAAAGCAAGCTTATTTTAAAAATATTGTGTTTAATAATATATAATCTCAAATCAACTATGCAGCTGCAATAGATTTTAACAATTACGATAATATTATTTCGTTTTATAAAAGCAACTCGAATTCTTTCTTGATATATACGTTATTTTCGATTTCGTTAACATTTTTAAACGTTAATTCAATTCATTTCGGAGTAGTAAGGTTAATTATTGTTGATATTATTGAGTTTAAAGTTGTCGAAGCAAATCTCGAAGAAGAGTTTAATTCGAATAAGAAAATTTATATAAAAAATGCTGATGAACCTGATTCTTTCTCACAAAAGTAAAATAAATAATTAAAATCACGATCTGCTTTATCTGTGCTTGCTATTCCGTAACAATTTTTACAATCATAACAAAATCAAATATCACTTATTTTATTTATGCAAGTTATTTCGCAACAGTCTTTTATTATTACGAATCAAGGGTCTCGTCTTGAAACTCAATTATATTAATTTCAGATATTTTTATAACAACCTTCCGCAACCTTTTATCAAAATGAGAAAAACCGTTTTAAACGAAAAAATAAAAAACGTGTTGATAAGAGGGTCGAGTTTTAATCTTTTATAAATCTATTTAATGAAAATTTTAACATCTTTGATTTAATTATTTCAATATATCAAGTTTTAAAAAGCAATAAAATAAATATGATTTAAATGAATTTAATAGTATAATCACCCGCAATGTGCAGAAAACTTAAACGTTTATGTATAAAGATTGTTAAAAAGCGTTCGTTAAAGATTTTCGAATCTCAAATGATTTAATAATAATAGTCATAATTTACTTTTTAATCAATGCAATAAATATTACAATCGATGCTTATATACATGATACTTAATTCACAATAATTTCAACAATTTATAATAAGTGACGATGTGCAAAGACCTTAAATTAATATAAATTAAAATTTTTTATAACAATTTTCTTCACAACTCTTCTCATAATCTTTTTTATTTTAATCAATAAAAACAATTTTCAACATTATTCTAACACAAATCGAGAAGTATACACGTTTATTGTTTATTATAATAATATCTGAGAAAGTCTTTCGCATTGAAATTATCGTTTATAAATTTAATAATATCATTATTATATTTAAAAAAAAGAATATTCAAACAAATCAAGAAATTAATATAAATGTTATATTTATTAACCTTACTCGACATTTAGGTTTATTTTTTCGTTTTTTAAAAAAAAGTTGATTTTAAAGGGTTATTTATACGCATTGTTGATTATCGCGAGATCGTGTTACATCATTAAGTCTGATTATGTTTAATAATTGAAGACATTATGCGAGATATTCGTTATTTTATAACATTCGAATTATTTAACATTATTGCTATAAATAAAATCGAGTATTTAAGTTTAATTCTCGATATATTATGATTATATTTAATAAATACATTTATCTTTATTCGCTTATTTATTATATTTATAAAAGATAAAATTATTAACGAAAGCGTTTGATAGATTATCGATTCGAAACTTATATTTTGCAAGGATCATAATCTCTTTATGTACTCGAAGTTTGTTATGATAAAAATTAAAATTATTGAATTCGACAATAAACCTTTTTTCTCTGAGTCTTCGTTTAATGAAAATAATGATATTGAGGATGTTAAAAATTCGCTTTTTCGCTGAATTCTCAACACGACGCGAAATTGATTAAATTTATATTATTATATAAAGTTATAATCTCACAATCTATGTTATTTTAGTAAATTATTCTATAAAAGACTTTTATAAAGGCATTTAAAATCTTTCACAATTATCTCTCAATCATCATCGATTAATTAAACACATTTATTATAATTAAATCGAAATGATCTATCAGCTCTTTTAATGTATTCGATTTATCTTATTATTCACGTATTTTTTAAATCAATATAAAGGATTATATTATAAAATCTGCTTAATTAAATAAATCTATCTTAAAATTCTTTATATTTTCAAATGTTGACCCTATTACCCTTAAAGCTTGAGTTAACAAAATTGGTTTTACGTTTAATTCGCTTATTTTTATATAAATAACACGTCATCAAGTGCTTACTTTATTATATCATTATCGTTATCTTAATAATATAAATTTAATAGATTTATTATGCATTGATTTTATCATATATCGCGTGCGCATTATATTTGATATTAAACTTATTTTAAACATATATTAAAAGCGATAATTTATTCACATAAAATGATAATTGCGTAAGATTATTTAGAAAAAACTTGATAAAAACATTTATGAATTTATAAAAACTGTTAATGAAAGATTTTTATAATGAAATGCTCGTGTTATAATAATAAATAAAATCGATAATCTTACGTCGCAAAATGAATCACACATTATATTTGATTATTTAAAAGTCAAAAAGAATCTGTCTGATACATATATAAAATTAAATTTAAAAGTTCACGATAATTTTTCAAATTTTCATCATAAGCTTTTATTCGTAATAAATTTTAAATATATATATCATATTATAGAATTATATTTTAAAAATCGTTATTACTTCGCCTTTATCATATTAAATATTAAATAATTATAATTTATTTAAATGCAGCAAAAGTCGAAGTCGATAAATTTTATGATGATTAAATTAAAGTATCGAGCGTTTAAAGCTTTATCACCCTCGCATAATGAACCGTTTTTTTTATACTTTATCAATTATAAACATTTATCGATATTAATATTTTATATAAATGATTTGTTTGACAATTTCTTTAATTTTCAAAAATATTATGATTTTTTATGGTAGCATTTTCTACCTCGAGTTGAGTGAGTTAAATTTCGATTTTCATTTAAAAAGTTATAATTATTTGTTGAAAACATCAAAACTTTTAATGTCACGCATTATGTAAATGATTTGATTATTATATTTGAAAATAAAATTAAGAAGATTGTTATATGATCGTTACCTTTAAATTAATTTAAAATATATGACTTTTTAAAGATAATTGATATTATTCGTTGATGAATTAAGAACTTCGTTAAAGTCTCAAAATCATTTATTAAATTTATGAAAAAAATAGATTGAAGATGGGTTTTAATAAAGGAATTATCGTTTGAGATTTTAAAGATCAAGTGTGTTATTAGGGTAAGCATATATGAAATCGATTACAATTTGATTATTTATTTTTATGTTGATGTATCAGATTTTGCGGGAGGTCTCGCTATTACACCATTTCAATAAATTGCATTTATGAAAGTTTTCGATAAGGGCTCTGCTTTAATAAAAATATTTATTATTTACGATTTATTCACGTTCATCTCAATTTATCGCAAATACTTTATTTATAAACGAAAATTATATGTTATTGTGAAATTTGCTAAAAAATATGATTATTTGTGCAAACATCTTTATCATATTATTATAATGCATATTAATCATAAACCTTTTATATATTTTTTGGGTTTTGATATATATAAGAGAATTTATAAACATTGAGTTAATTAATTAAGACGTTTTAACATCGAAATTATATATATATTAAGTTATAAAAACAAGATAGTAAATGCTTTATCTTATATTTTATTCGATATAAAATGTAGCGAGATTTTAAAAATTATGAAAGTTTATAATAAACTCGTTTAAAAGGGTTTAAAATAAATATGAAAGAATAATAAAAAAGGTTATAAAGTTTTTTTCAATATTTTTGTTAATTTCGAAAGAGACGAAATCGTTATCAACGATATTCTTTATAATGTTTCGATTTATTTATTCTCTGCTATTATAGCGTTAGCGTTATCTTAAAATGAAGTTTATCGTAGCTTTTTATGATTTGATGAGATATATCATCTATTTTTAGATCAATATAAGGGTTTTTTCATTATTATATTTTTGCGCAAAGCATTTAATTATCGTATTTATAATAACATTTTATGAATTTATCGTAGCAATTCGGAGATTTATTCGCTTTATATATTAAAACTTAAGATATTTTTAATATTTATGAAAGCATATAATCAAAATAAGCATTAAATTAAAACAAATATTATGACACGTCTTCGAAATTTATATTATTAATTTAAATAAACTCGTGATGTAGAACGTTACATTGAAAAGTGTTTAATTTATGTTTAATATAATTTTATTACGCGATCATAGTCGCTTTATCTTATAACAATTATTTATTCATTTCAATTGATAAAAATGAATTTTATAGGCTCTTTTAGCATTATTATAATTAATAATAAATACATTTTCAATCTTAATTGTTATATATCTCGTTTTAATGTGTTATTTGTTTATAAAAATAATAATATCAAAAACGTTATTCGATATTTAAAACGCTTCTTTATTATATATCGAAAGTTTTATATATTTTATGTCGATTTAAGTCATCATTTCGATAAAGAGCTTCGTGACTTTTTAAATAACAAAAAAATAACGATTGATTATAATTCGTTAACATTTCATAAATCGATTAATATGATTAAAGTCATAAATCGTATTTTGAAGAGAGTTATTCGTAAATTAGGAAAGGAGTGAAATTTTAATCTAACAGAGGCAGATAATTTAATCAATTCACGAATCATTAATTATTTTGATTTATCATTTAAGAACATTGTGTTAAGCCCCTTATTAGAGACTTCGACGATTATTATTATATTGAAAACTTTGTCAAATCGAAACATTTGTGCTTGGGTTACTCAATTGTAAAGGTTTTATAATTATGAAATTTATATTTATTTGAAGCATCGAGCAGAAATATATGACATTATAAAAATTATAATATAACGATAAAAGAAGAATATAATAGCGCGTTATAATAAGAGCATTTTTTGTGTAATATATTATCTCGACGATCTCGTTATACTTTATTAAGAGAAGTTTAAAAAATTCATATCACGATAAAAAAAATCATTTCAGATTTTTGATTATGAAAACATTTATGATTTATTCTTTATTTTACGGCAATTAAATGAAAAAAAGATATGAGATATATTTTATGGTGATCATTTAAAATTATTCACATCTCGTATAAGTTATCTCGTAGATTTTATATCCCCTTTGTTATCTTAGTAACAAATTATACGAAGACCTCATTGTTAAAAACTTTCTTAATCTTTATAATTTCGTTGAAGACTTCTTTAACAGATCGTGTTACGTTTTTTCTCGTTTATGAAGTTTGTCGTATTGTTTAATTTGACGTGTTATGAATCGAGGATTCGAGGTTTATATTAATTTGAAAAGAGTTGTTGCGGAAGGTTTTAGCAGACGATTTATGTTACGAAACTATTTGATTATAAAAGCACATTCTGACAGCATTTATTTTATGAGTACAATTACAATTAATGCTTACAAAGTAGACTTTGTTTCGATTTGTATAAAGCTTTTATTTCTTCTGCTATAATCGTTGGGGCTTTAATCTTGTTATTATGAAAGGAATTAAAAGGCGCCTTGAAGCCTTTAACAATAATTTTATGTAATATAACGTCTTGGTCTTGGAGGGGTATAGTTGCAGAAGGCTTTATAGAAAATCTACATCTCTTGCTATCCACACCACACTGGTTCCCATCATAATTGCTGGGGCCTGGGAACAAGTATTCGGATACGCCTTGGCGCTCGCTTAGCCAGCTGCGCTAATATGTCTTGGCACAGGGACCTTGCTTTTCCCACCAATTGACTCGTCGGTGCTCATAACTTCCGACATTGGAACCAATAAATGAAACCATTTTGGATTTCATTCTTATCAAGTACGCAAACAGATGATCTAAAGGATTTAACCCAATCAACATGGATCAAGCTGGGCGTGGAGCCACTGCCATCGACGGAGGTGATTTCAGACTTGCCGTTACCTGCTACACGGAAGCCATTGCTCAGAACCCCCAAGCAGTGAATTATTACATCCAACGCTCCAAGGCCTACACCCGTCTATCCCCTCCTGATCATCAAGCCGCCTTCAACGATGCGGAGCTTGCTGTCTCCCTGGCTACGAAGAGAGCCAAGAGGGAGCTCATCGCCGATAGCCAGCTACGAAGGGCTGTCACCCTGTTCCACTTGGAGCGCTACGGCGATGCAAAGCAATGCCTTCAGTGGGTCAAGAAGCTGAATGAGAAAGAAAAGACCCTGGTGATCTGGGAGATGAAGGCCGAGGCCAAATTGAAGGGGCTGGAGGATGGAGACGAGCGAGGGACGGTGACTGTTGAAGAGACGCCTGAAGTCGAGGTTCCAAAGGCTGTCGTTGCAAGTCCAGGTAAACAGTCCGAGAAGACAGCTGAAGCCTCAGCCTCCACGACCACCAATGGGACTAAAGAGGCTGTGAAGGAGCCTCCTGTGACCATGCAACCTGAGGGGGTCCAGACAGCTCCAAGCAAGATTCGTCACGAGTGGTTCCAGACAAATGACGCAGTGATCGTCACCCTTTTCTGCAAAGGCATTCCTAAGGATAAAGCTACAGTCGAAATCAAGCAAGGCTCTTTGGACGTGTCGTTCCCGCTACCCACAGGCTCAGACTTCAATCTATCATTGGATCCTCTCTTCGCCGACATCGATCCATTCGCATCTTCGTACAAGATCATGTCAACTAAAGCCGAATTCACGCTCATAAAATCTACACCAGGCCAGAAATGGGCAGACATCGAAGGAGCGCAGCCTGCCAGCGCTGAAGAGACTTCCGCTGATGGCGACGATACCGTCAAGCGTGCCGTTCTTTCCGATAAATCCACCAATCCCGGTCCAGTATATCCAACCTCGTCGAAATCTGGTCCCAAGGACTGGGACAAGCTGGCCAACGATCTGTCCAAGAAGCCAAAGACAGATGCCAAGGAGGGTGAAGAGGGTGCTTCGGAAAAGGCTCCGTTCGAAGAGGAGGAAGGCGATCCTACCACCAACTTCTTCAAGATGCTCTACAAGGGTGCGGATCCTGATACACAAAAAGCAATGATGAAGAGCTATCAGGAGAGTAACGGCACCGCGCTGAGCACCAATTGGGCTGATGTCAGCAAAGGAAAGGTCGAGACCACTCCTCCTGATGGCATGGAGGCCAAGAAGTGGGATTAGTGATAGGGTACTCGTCAATTGCATTGTTTGGCGTGGCTACTGTTGCGTGCATAGCGAGGCGGAAACCTGCGAAATGATTAAACTATGGATGAAATGATGTTACTTGCATAGCGAGGCTAGGCGTTCTGCTCCAGAGTGGCCGAGGAATGTCTTTTAAGAGTACCCGTAGATACAACCTCAGGCATCAATCACGGCGTTAGGCCAACACCGATGGAAAATGATTCGACAGAAACTTGCAATCATACGTCATATCCTCAGCTTGTACGGAGTTGACATCCCCATCATGTATTGTGATTGATTAAAGTACCCCATGATGTTAAAGTATCAGTCCGAGGGTGGACCTGGAGCCGCCCACGGTTCCAGGCGGGCCGACCCCTTCCAACTCAAACTGACGGCGGCAGCTCCAAGCCGTCGATACTGGATGCGCTCGCTCCCCTGATCTGTACGCAAGCGAAAAAGTAAGCAGTGCGACTCTCTCGATGGAGAGAGTTGCATACTGCTACCGCTTTAGCTGCCGAGGAAGCTCATGCAAAGGAGGGTCAATGCTCTTATTGTATCATCACGTTGCGTGGACGACACTGCCGTTACGCCGCTTCAGCCCAACTCGATGAACGACCTCGCGATCCCTTCTTGCTCCCGATCACGCCCCAAAGATTCAATCGCCCATACAGCCTTGCGATCACCGTCTCTACCATTCCATCTACGATTAGTCCCTATAATCTCGAAGCCTTTTCGGCTCCCAGTGTCCCTCACTGCGTCCCCAAACTCAGCCCGGCGGCTTTGCTTGGCGCCTGTTCTACAAACCCAGTCGTGGAAGATTAAAGAGATCAAAGGAGGACGGACCCATAACCTTCGCCGATCTTTGAGAACTGTGCTCGTCAAACCCTGTGCTGGTCCCAGTGCCTATATCACTCAATGCTCCCCCTACCACAGACACCCTCGAAGGCGGACGCTGGAATCGAAAATATCAAGAAGTTGTTGTCTACCAAATGGGGAATACAATTGCCTGCCAGAGACTCGACCTGGAGTCCTTCCAAGCGGGATCTCAATCGAATGGAGGACAAGATCGTTGCGTTCATACAATTTCTCTATTTCAAGAAAACACCGCAGGAAGGAGCGCTGGACTACGCGTTGAATCAGTTTGAAAAGAATGCAGCTCAGATCATTTCCAAGTGGCAATTCAAGCCCTATGGAGAACCTGACGTGCTCCCATCTCTCGAAGCATCCAAGAGCGCTTTACATCAGGACTTTTTAAAGAAGCGTCCCGCGCTTTCCGAGAAAGCAATCACGGAATTGACGGAAAACCTTAAGCACTTCCTGGATCTTACCGTTGATCAAGTCAAAGCCGGCAAGAAATTTCCAAAATTCGTCAAAAATGAAGGTATCAAGTCTCATTTCTGCTTCCAGCTTCGATCGGCTGAGACTATTTCAGATACACCAAGGCCTACGAATGAAGTCTCGCCCACTAAGCCCAACCTATCTAAACGCCGGTCGAGCCTCGCGCTAGGGCTGCGATCCAAAAGTGGGCCGGGGCCAGCAAAGGGCGAAGTTCCACCAGCTCAGCACCCCTCATCATCTGACGACTATCCAGACTCTGAGATGGCATATGCGGTCCCTATCCAAGCTGCTACTGCAATGATGGCTGATGAACCTGCAAAATTCGAACACAATTCCTCTTCAGAGGATACATTCGAGACTCCCCCAACTACACCACCTTGGCGCAAAAATCCGAGTTTTGGGCCTTCTACGGATAGAAAACGATCACGCCCTGACTCTGTGCAAGCGCCGACTCCACGAAATGTCTCTCGAAAAATATCGAGTGGAAAATCTGCCCAGGAGGTTAGTGGCCTGATTTCATCAGGGCTAATTCAGTATAGCAAGAACTGACTTTGAAGTATCAGTCTATCTACCAGCACTACCCCAAAATTCCTAATCCAATGCCACCGCCGGACAGATCCTCCACGACGATCCCGATAAAGTCGCAGTATGAGTTTCCAGGACAATCTGCGCAAAACAATTCGACCAGGCTCTTCGGCTCCTTTGACAATACAACGTCCATTTCGTCCTCCATGACAAGCGCCACCACATCGGCTTGGACGTCACCCAGTACCTCTTTTTCCGCCATATCGTCTTGGACGTCACCAGACTCGTCTTTCTCTGCCATATCTCAGGCGACTTCATTTGACGCTTCCGTAGATGGTACGGAAACGACCGTGCGTAGGTCTTGGGACCATTCCTTACACGCACCTCTGTTGAGTCGCTCATTGTTGGGATCGGAGAGCGATGATGCGAACGGGTATGGAGTTGAGGGAAACAAGCTCTCGACGGACAATACAAGAGCCTTGTCTGATCCAATGGATCTTGATTCGGAATCTACTGTGAAAGATCAAGAGGCGTTCAAAACTGAAACACTGTATCTGCAACGCCAGGTTGAGGCCGAGGCCAAGACCAACGCGACAGTCGTTGGCGAGCTTTTGGCATCGCGTCTGCACACGCAATCCCCGTTCGGTAAACTCTCTCTACTTCTGATGGTTTGCTCATCCCTGCTTATAATAGCGAAAACTAGTTCAAGTCCCTGAAAATTATTCATCAGTGCCATTTCGACAACTCTATGAGATCATCAGAGTTGCCAGTACTTGCAAATTAGATATTTGCAATTTTTTTGATCTGTTCAAATCCACCTTCGACTCTTACGACAGGCTCTGGTCCTCTCTTTGTTCCATAGCCAAGACACACGGGGCTCAGATCCCGGAAAAATCAAGCCTCGTCGCCTGGGACCGAGCGGGCTCGAAATTTGAAGGGGTATCGTTGACCGGGAAGCTCAAACTGTTGGACCAGCAAAAGGGGCCTTGTTTTGAATTCCAATTGAATCCCTTGAAACTGGAACCCTCTTATCGCCTGTCTCGTCAATTCGGCAGCGATCGGTTTTGTGTCCTGGGTATACCAGGGCTTGGTCCTGAGGGTCTACCATCGTACTTAAAACAGTATCACGCTCCTGCTCGCGAGGCAATCATCAAGTGGCTTGTGGACACGGACCATAAGTTCCTGGGACGCACGTGGCGCGCATTCTATACGAAACCCGATGCCTCCAAGAAGAAAGGGATACGGAACAGTATGAAAGACAGCCGGTATCGGATATATTTTTTTGCTGAAGATGGCGTCGGATTTAAAGACGGAGAACTACGCGGTGAAGTCGACCCACGTGTTCTTGATCGACCCCGAACAACGGTCAAAGACATGATGGAATGGTTTATGCCATTCAAATCCAACCTCAATCAGCCATCACTCAAATTTTTTGCACGTCTAGCATTAGGTGTAAGCAGTACTGTTGCAACTGTGGAATTTTCTCCAACAGAAATATTCAGAGTAGACGATGCACGAGCAGATACACCAGGGCAGTGGCGCCTCAGCTACAAGCGGTCAGATGAGAAGAAAAGGCAGACGAATCCATCAAAGTCCAGAGCATTTGTCATGAATGATGGCTGTGCTCGGATTTCCAGAAGAGCCGCAAGGGGAGTAGCGGATTGCCTCGGTTTGGACAATGTCCCCTGTGTTTTCCAAGGCAGGATAGGAGGCGCGAAAGGAATATGGATGATCGATGCTCAGAACGAGACTCCTTCTGAACTGGGCCGGAATTATTGGATTGAAATCACAGACTCGCAATTGAAATTTGAAGGGCATGCTCGAGACGAATTCCACCCTGACCCCGCACGGGTAACATTCGAGGTCAATGCTTGGGCCAAAAGACTTTCATCGGGCTCCCTGAATTTTCAGCTCCTTCCAATTCTCGTGGACAGAGGCGTATCATCTGATACCTTTGAGCGTCTGCTTGATCAAGATCTTACGGCTCGTGTCGGTGAACTCGAAGTAGCTATGAACTCTGGGTTAGCTCTTCGCAAATGGAATCAAGAGATCAATCCCGTCACAGAAGAAAGGGCAAGATATGGCGGGATCGAGATGCAAGGAGGTTTGCCTCTATCAAGGGCAGAGACAATCAACTGGTTTACTGAGCATGGTTTCCAGCCCAAAAGCTGTCGTTATCTGAAAGATCAACTTTATCAAGCCATCAAAGCCTACTGTCTTCGATTGGAGAGTAAGATGAATATCGGACTTGGACAGTCCACATATGCCTACATGATCGCAGATCCATTGGCCATACTTGAGGAGGACGAGATTCACCTTGGATTCTCTAATGTCTTTCACGACCCCAAGTCAGGCTTCGATCAATCAATGTTACACAACGTGGACGTTCTTGTTGCTCGCTTGCCCGCTCACCTCCCCTCAGATGTTCAGAAGGTTCGCGCTGTTTTTAAGCCGGAGTTAATGATGTACAGGGATGTCGTTGCCTTCCCTTCAAAAGGCTCGGTTTCTTTGGCGAGTAAGTTATCAGGTGGTGACTACGACGGCGACCAGGCATGGGTCTGCTGGGATCCGGACATTGTGCAGCCGTTCAGAAATGCCGATGTCCCTCCAATTCCAAAGCTTGAATCTTACGGCATTGAAAAGGATAGTACTACGGTCGCAGACGTTTTAGCTCATCCCAACTACACGAATATGTTTTTACGCCATGCTTTCAATTTCAACCTTCAAGCGAACATGCTCGGCATATGCACGCTGTATCACGAATCTTATTGCTATCATGAGAAAGCCATTAACAGCCCGCAGGCCGTCTCGATAGCTATACTATTGGGAAATCTAGTAGACAGCGCAAAAGGCGGGTTCCAATTCGACGACGCGAAATGGAGGGCGTACCTTAAGGCAAATAATTTGCACCGTGGGCTTTCGAAACCAGCGTACAAAGACAGACTGAGAGCGAAGCCGACAGACAATCTCATCGATCACTTGGTCTTCGTGGTAGCCAAGAGGGCAAGGCAGAAGGCATTGCAAGAATTCGACAAGCACTTCAACGACGTCAGCCCCAGAGACGATGACCTTTTCCGCATCCGGAATGAAGAAGTCGAAGCGGCCAAAAGCAACAGCTCCTTGACAGAAGTCTTGCAGAACCTCAAACGCGATCTCGAAGCCATCCACACCTTCTGGCGCATCAACGCCCGACCGGAAGACGCCGACGAAGACCTCCGCCCTCCTCCCAGGAGGAAATCCGACGCCCCGAGCTTCCGAACCATAGTCGAGCGCTGCCGCGCCGACTTTGTCAACCTCAAACCCACCACCACCACCCTCAACGGATCTCCTCCGCCAGCCTCTGAGATGTCGGATCGCATCGCCGGCTGGCAGCGCGACCACGCGTGCGGCCGCTCCTCGCATTGGGATCTGCTCAAGGCGTCCGTGGCCTTCTACCATTACTACCAGACGAGCTTCATCTGGCACACGGCGGGCATCGAATTGGGTGAGATCAAGGCGACGGCGGGAGGGCGGGGCGTTGCATATCGGGTCGTTGTGGAAGAGTTGTTTGGAGCGTTTAAGGTGGATCGCAAGATCGTGGATGGGGCGCGGAGGAGGAGGGAGGGGGCGGTGAGGGAGGAGGGTGGGGGGAGGGTGGATGGGGGGGACGAGGACGAGTTTGGCGTCTGGGATTGGGGGGTGGATGATTGCTGATGTTGGGGATGCACGGGATGTTTGGTAATGGGCGATGTGAAAAAGGAAAGCAAATCCCAGATGAGGCGGGTTTGGATTGGAGCGCTAGTGAATGCACCCGCAACAACAACAACAACAACAACAACAACAACAACAACAATAAGTCCCGGTGGAAAACCCTTGGAAACGACTATTTGAGACGCTGGGAGTCTGAGGATCGATACCCCAGGGCTTTTGGAGTTCGCGACGGCGTACGCCGAAGATGATCTTCCCGTGGCTCTGTTCTCTTCTAAGTTTAGAGGAGATGCATGCGATTTCTTTGTCGGAATTATGGTTTGGGTCTGAGTATTTCTTCGATCATGCGTCGACAATGCCAGTCGAAATTTTTGTACATTAGTTGAAATTTTATTTTTGTGAAATCTTCTTGAAGGGATGAATGGATATGCGAGGGTCTAATTTTTTCAAAATCCAGCGTGCTCGTTGAAACGCGTTGGAACCTCTACGCGAATATTTCTCACTTCAAGGCTTATTTCTGAATGGGTCGTCGATGCAGATTTAACGGACAACCCCTTTTTTTGGAAGAGCTTACACGCTAAGGGCTAAGCCCGTCTACTAGATCTAAAGCAGCACCCTGAATGTGGAACCGAGGCTTTGATGGCTCGGAATTAACAAACGCTTACTACCGGCAACTCAAACGCCCAGTCACAGCCACTACAAATCTCTCACCCCACACTCTCCCTTCTCCGCTTCTTCGTTTTTGCCCTCCTAGACCATCCGCATTCCCTCCTTTGTCGAACCACACTCCTCTCAAGTTCAGTTACTCTCAAGATGCCCTTCAGTACAGCCCTCACACGACAGCTTGGGATCAAGAGTACGCAGCCCTCAACATGGTGTTGCTTCGGAAGTATACTAAAGAAATACAGTCCCAGTCGTGCAAGGAGGCATGCAATGGGTCGGCTATGCTGAGCTGGCCTCCGCTGTATCGAACGCTGGGGCTTTGGGAATTGTACGTCCCCTCCCCCTTCCCCCCATCCTCTTTCCCTTTTACTCGCCTACTCTCACCACAATCCTCGGTCCAAGAAAGACCTTTGCTGACCGCTCTTCTCCACACTGCAGCTCACAGCCCTAACGCAACCCTCCCCCTCCGCCCTCCGAAAAGAGATCCAGCGCTGCAGGACCATGACCCAGAACCCCTTCGGCGTGAACCTGACCCTCCTCCCCGCCCTCGTCCCGCCAGACTACCACGGCTACGCGCAAGCCATCATAGACGAGGGAGTCAAGATCGTCGAAACGGCCGGCAACTCCCCCGGGCCAGTCATCAAGCAACTGAAAGCAGCCGGCTGCACCGTTTTGCACAAATGCACCACGATCCGGCATGCCCAGAGCGCTATAAACCTCGGTGTGGATTTCTTGTCGATCGACGGCTTCGAGTGCGCTGGGCATGTGGGGGAGAGCGATATCACAAATTTCATATTGTTGTCCAGGGCGAGGCAGAGCTTGAAAGTCCCCTTCATAGCCAGCGGCGGTTTCGCGGACGGCCAAGGTCTCGCCGCCGCCCTGGCTCTAGGTGCAGAGGGGATCAACATGGGCACGAGGTTTATGTGCACGATCGAAGCGCCCATCCACCACAATGTCAAAGTCGCCATCGTGGAGGCGCAAGAGACGGATACGGAATTAGTGCTCAGGAGATGGAGGAACACGAGCCGGTTGTTCGGCAACAAAGTCGCCAAGGAAGCAGTCAAAGTCGAGCGGGAGAGCGCGAGCGGGAAATTTGAGGACGTGGCGCCCTTTGTGAGCGGCAAGAGGGGCAGGGAGGTCTTTGTGAATGGGGATGTGGATTACGGCGTTTGGACCGCGGGGCAGGTCATCGGGTTGATCCACGACGTGCCATCTTGCCAGGACTTGGTGCAGAGGATCGAAAAGGAGGCGGAGGAGACGTTGGAGAGAGCCAACTCGCTCATCGTCGGTCGGGGGTCGAGATCGCAAGGACAGCAGCTGCAACCACCGCCCGGGGAGGTGGGCGGAAATATGAACAACCCTGGCGCCGAAGTGTGGGGGATTGGAAAACAAAAGCTCTGATGTTTTGAGGAATTATCTCATCTTTCCTGCATTCGAGCTTCTCGTTTCTGATGCGTATCATTAGCGTACAAAAATTTCGCTTGGCATTGTCGACGCATGATCGAAGAAATACTCAAACCCAACCATAAATAGCCTCCTATTCTAGAACAGAACGACGGGGAGATCACCTTGGGCGTGTGCCGTCGCGAACTTCAAAAAGCCCTGGCCCTGCTATCCCATAAAAAAACCTTTCACAAAAAAGAAATTTCAACTAACCGTTCCATTTACTTATTTCAGTCCTCCGATCTCTCCCCATCTTCCTTGACGAAAAAAAAAAAAAAAAAAGAGTAGACATCACAATATCTCGACGCAGCGTCGTGATTCTTCGCGCGATTCACATACATATCAAGTCGTCTGTCTGTCTACATTGTGAGAAAACGACATCTCGCCCTTGCCTCCCTCCCTCCAAATCCAAATAAGTATTCATTCCACAACACAACCAACCTTAAGCACCAACCAACCTCCAGCACCAACCAACCTCAAGCACCAACCAACCAACCCATGGGGCTGGGCTGGCCGCCAACCTTCACCCCTCACTTCACTCCCTGCAATCCTTCCCTTCCTCTTCCTCTTCCTCTTCCTCTTCCTCTTCCTCTTCCTCTTCCTCTTCCTC
>WOGZ01000225.1:0-56481 GCA_009733775.1 Alectoria sarmentosa
TAATAAATTTAAAATTTTAATTCGAAAAAAAAAAAAAAAAAAAAAAAAAAAAAAAGTTTGATCGACATTAAGCCTTAAGTTCGTTTCGTCTTTGTATGTTTTTAAGTATCATAAATTTAATTTATAAACTTTAACTTGTTTATTATAAAAGCGATATTTTTATATTTTTTTTATATTTTTTTCAATTTATTAATTCGATCGTTTTATTAAATTTAAAATATTTTATAAAAAAATTATTATAATGAAATTTTACTAATTTTTCACGAATGAAAGTTTTTTCGCGAATATTTAATACATTATTATATTTTAATAATCTTTAACTATTTTACGTTTAAATTTCGACGTTAATTTTTTATTTATTTTATATAACGTCGTTATATTGTTATTATTATTATTAAATATTATATTTTAAAAAGTTTTAATAAATTTAAATATAAATATATTATTCGAATTATATATCGTTTTATCAACTATCGTTTTTTAAACAATTAAGCGTGAAATAAATTATTTATAATTAATAATTTTAATAATAAAATTAAGTTGCACGTTAATTATATTACGTTTATAATAAATAAACGTCTCGCTTAAATTCTTTAAATTTTTAAATTAAAAATTTTTAAATTTTAAAAAATATATTACGTTAAAGTATAATTTTTAAATTATAATAATTATTAAATTTATAAATATCGTTTATTAAATAATTATATTTTTTACTTTATTAATATTTAAATAATGTTACACATTTGCGATCAAATTATATATTTAAAAAAATCTTATTATTAAAAATGCGTTTCGCATTTTCATAATTTTTAATTTATTTATATGTTATTTATATCGTAATAACGATTACATTTTCTAAATTTTTTATTATTATCAACTTTTATTATAATGTAAATAAGAGTTTATTTATTAATTTATTTACGATTTTACGTTTCGATTACGTATTAATAAAGTTAATTCTTTGAAATTAAATTAAAATATTTATTAAATCAAATTTCGAAACGTTCGTTTTTATTTAAATCGAAAATATAAAATTAAAATATCGTAGTATTAACGCATTTAAAAAATTATCATATAATTAAATAAACGCATATTTAACGTTATTAAGTTATTTATAAAAATTTAATTCAATATTTTTAACGCTTTTTTCAATAATTTTAAAAATAATTCAACGATTTACGAATAATAATAAATAAATTTTCGATAGAAAATTATAAATTTCAAAAAGATTTATATATTATAAAAAAACTTTAACTTCGATTACTTTTAAATCGTTTTTATTTTATATTTATTTATTGATATATTATTAATAAATATTATAAAATTTAAAAACTCGATTTTAATAAAAAAGAATTCGCATTTTTTCAAATTTATATAAAAATTAAAATAATAAAACTTTTTAAGCATTTAATTAACGTAATTAAATGCTTTATTTTTAAATCGAAATAAATAAAAATATTATTCAAATAAATCACGCAATATTTATTAATGTTAAAATTTATACGTAAAATTAAGTAATGTTTAAACGTAATTTAAATAAAATTCTAATTATAAGATTTTAAACATAAATGCATATATATAAAAGTAAAAAAGTGAATTATAATTTAACACATTAATGTAAAATTAAGTTATAAAATTAATTTTAATTTATAATAAATCGTAATATTAAAAAGTGAATTATAATATTATTTCTATTTTAAAAATATAAACATTTTTATAATTAAAAAAAATCGAGAAGTAATCGTAAATTCGAAACTTTTATATCGTATTTTTCAAAAATCTTTATTGTGAATCAATTAAATTAAAAGAGATTCATTTTATAATAGCGATAACGATGTTCGCATTTTCTCATAATTTTATTTACTTTTACGATTTCATAAATTGAAAAAAAAATCAAATTTTTTTATTTCATAAACGTAATAAAATATTAATAACGCAAAAAGAGATTTTTAATCGTGAAAAATCTTAAAAACCGAATGTGAATCGTCGTGATTTAAATATTTATAATAAAATTTTATTATTAAATTTAAATAGTCGATCGCAGTCGTGAAAATTTGTTAAGCGAATATGTTATCGTTATTATTATAATTTATTTATTTGATTTTATATATAAAACACTTTTTTTTCTTCGTAAAAAAATATTTTTATCTTTTATTTACTTTAAAGTCGAAAATTTCTTCGATAAAATAATTCGATTTTTTTTCGTTTATATATATAAAAAATAAAGAAGATTATTTTAATTTCGATAAAAATTTATTCGTAATATTATATAAAAATTAAAAATTAAAAATTAAAAATTAAAAATTAAAAATTAAAAATTAAAAATAAAAAATAAAAAAGATTTTCTTTATTATAGAATGTTTTTGGCCCGAAGGCACCGTATTGGTTGAATTTGTCGAGGCCGAAGCCTCTGGGTTTGGAGGGTCCCCCCCCCGCCCCCCAGCGGCCGATTCGGCAGCGAACGCCGTCCAGGCGACGGCAACCCCAGCAGTCAAAAGAGATTTGTGACGTCTCATTCACTGCTAAAGGGATTGCTCGAAAGCCTGCTGTGGTCAGGAAGTTGATTCATTGTGGATGTTTCTGGACAATGGAGAGTCTAATCAAATCATAACATATCACAGCATGAAACAGGAAACCTTTTGGAAAGAAGTAGGTCGTTCTTATTCTGCTGGAAAAATTAGAAGCTGATAAGTCCATTCTATGGAATGCGCCGGTCCGGAATCCACAACAGGGCCTCATGGATAACAAAGTGACTCGTTTAACGAGTATAATGGATAAAGTAAAGGATGATGAACTGAATCTAGCGAGCGAATTTTAGCGAGGGATGTGAGTGGAGGAAAGGATTAAAGTGAAGTCACTGGTTTCAGTGTTGAGATTGAATGATTTGATTCCTTTGGCCCTATTTCCTTTCTTTATCATACTTTTTATTCTATTTTACAATTCGCTTCTTGTCTTCATACTTCGCTATTTCGTCCTTCAATTTCTTGGTTAGAGCGATTTCATATCGCTGTCTGGCATGAGCAGCTCGTGATAATGCTTGGGTTTTGAAGCCATTGTGGAACAGCGGTTTAGATACGGATGACGAAAGGCAATAGAAAGCAATCCTCGGTACCATTTGTAGTACCACCCAGCCTGGGTGACGTGTTTGTCGTTACGGTCAATATCTCCCACCTCCACATACATCTTGGCGGCGAAGCCTAATCGCATGTGTCGAGCTTGGATCATATCGCACAGCTTGTAGAGAACAATTTTCTGCCCGAGTAGTTGTATTCTGAGGATTGACGGAGTCTTTCGATTCGACTTTATCTGCATACTGTCTTTTCGACAGTCAACGAGTATAGAAGTTCCTCTTCATCACTGAGCTGAAGTGTGTCGAGTATCGCCTCTAATTCTGTTAGCTTCGTGTTTTGGCGTAAAATTTTCCGCACCCATCTGTCTTCTCTGTCCGTCCATCTTCTCTCAGCGCTTCGTGACTCCAATTCAACAGTTCCAGCTAGGATCAACGACCTCGGTACTTATCACCGCGAGCTTTTAAGTGATTGGGGACCCAGCGAAGATGATCAATGACCATATATAGACTATCTAGGTCCTCTTCTTCGAATGTTCGCGACATTCTCGCCACTGATCGCTGCGTTCTGGTTACGGTCATTTGGGCAGTAATCTTCAGGTCTCCTTGTCATCTGCGGAGTAGTTTGTGTTGGCAGTAGCGTTCTTCACTTCCTTTTTACTTGAGGCACGCAATGTGGATCGTTCTGAAGTTGGGAGCAGTTATGCAATTTGGTGTCAAAAGAGGACAGCCAATGTAACAGCGACTAGCAAGTACCAAGAAACAAGTACCAAGAAGCAAGTTTGAGAATGGCAAATGTAGGATTATGTAAGAGCGAGCATTCTGTTTCTTTTATTCAATTTTAGTTTGTCTTGAAAACCGGCAATTTGGAACCACGGTCTTTGAGCGCCTGGTATCATCTCTGACGTTGTGAAACAGGTCGAATTGTCATTGACGGTAAGGAATCGAATCGACTCGGTATTGCATGCGCCGCCTCAATGAACCCAGGCGGGTGAGAATCTTGTTGAATGGTGTGCCCTTAAGATCGCTAAGAAAGCGCTCTCAACTGGGAGGTCCGCCGCGCGTTTGGTGTCGCGTTGGTTGTTGGGTTTGGGGCCCAAACCTTCTTGGTCATGCGGTCATGCGGTCATTGAAGGACGGGCTGATGAGATCTCGCTATATTTTGGTGTTCTGAGATGATGCGCGGCCGTGGATGTCTTAAGCCGTGGATATGTACAGATGAAAAAATTTGCATGAATGCCCAGACGTTGATGCGACGATAAGGAGATCTGATGAACCGACGAGATTGCTTGTTGATGCGGATTTTGGGATTACAGCTGAAAGCCTCGCCCTGTAGTGCTCCTCCGCGGCTTTTCCATACCGGCGATTGAACCACCCAAGCTGGGTTCGAGTCAGTGGGTCGTGCAGAGTTTGAGCTCGGCATCCGGCAAGCCAGGACCGGAAGGCGGCACAGTTGTCTTCACATCCACTTTTCGGCAGGTGCTCCGGTATCTGGTTCATGATTACCAGATCAGCACCGCCAGCAAGCTCTTGAGCATACGCGCGACATTCCTTCCAAAATTGTTCGTCTGCTATCGTTTGGCAGACTTCTAAGGGAGGTGCGCGCTGAGTGTTTGGATTTACTGTCCTGGCTCCGATGTAGATTTGCATTTTGATGAAGAAGCAGGCGTCCGCGATCCTGTACCAACCCTTGCAAATCAACATGATTTTGGTCAAAGGAGCAGGAGGTACTTTAACGAATTCGAAGATTTTGGCTTTGATTCTTTTAGGCAATTCAGAGAATTGCACAGTGAAAACAGGAATTAAGAAGAGGAGCAGGAGAACGAGGATGAAGTGTAATGCAGGCACGATTGGTTGGATAAATGAGTTGTAGATGGTGTTGAGTTCAATTCAGTAGGTAGAGTTCACGCGAGGTGATTTTTTGATGAAAGCCTCATCACAGAGCGACGATCAGTACCGGTGGATGTATAAGCAAGCACGATGGTCGAGGGCAAATCCGTCTGCACGCAGTCCGAACACTGCGAACGCGTCCATTTCATCCTCACCGCCTGCTAACTGCATGCTGAAGTATCCACCCTTTGCATTTGGATCCACATTGATAGATACAAATGTCCAGCCCTCGATATCAATGTTCTCATTAAAGAGAGCATTCTCCAGTGCAGTGCTGCCTAGATCTACGAGGTCTTCCCAGGATTCTAACTTATAATTGATCTCTATGTCGACTTGTACTCTATCATGAGCATTGGGGTCATTCAAACGTCGCTCAAGTCTCTGAAAGATAACACGACCCTTTGCCTCGACTTGTAAATACTGAAAATTGAAATTTGCCCTAATATCGTCGATTATTCAGAGATCAAATACTCGTAATGTTTGCGTTTACAGGTACGTAACACCAACTTCTATCTGATCTCACATTCGCACCTTCCTCACGGAATCGATTTTCCCGTAGGGAAAGAGGAGTAAACTGCGCCATGACGATGAGAATAAGACTGCTAGCAGAGGGCTGGAGTATGAAGGATGAATAAAGAGAATGGGTTACTGCATAGCGCAGGTCATGCGGCTCGCTTTTTCCGTGTTTCATAAGTATATCTCTTTTTATAGAACCATTCTACCCACGCCTCGAGAATCTCTTGAACTTCACAGTATCCCTTCGGTCTCACGACCGCCTCTATTAATAGATCCGATACTGACCCAGTAGTGGGATCGGCCAAGTAATGTTCAACCAGAAGCGACTTTTGTATCAGGTCGGCTACTCTTCTTCTTCGCTGCCCTCATCTCTGCTGCTTGAGAATATGTCAACGTAGACCGAGTTGAAAACCTGAAGGGCGCTGACCAACGCTTGCCGAAAGGAAGGCAATGCGAAATTCCCTATGGATATAAATGGTTTAAGATGAAGGTTAATACAACATCAACATTATTATGATAAAGTTGAATTGAACGGTAAGTGACAAACAAATTCGCAGTTTATAAGAGGATGCTGTGCTGATGAAGTCGAAAAAAATAATAAAATCATAATATCATTGTGGTCGCAGAGATGTTGTGAAAAAGAAGTGAAACTTATGGAGGTGATGCTTTCGTTTTGTTTTTGACAATTGATATATTGTTTTTGACGCTTTGTTTGATAATTTGCGGATTTATCACAGCGTTTGCTCTCGTTTCAAGTGTCTCGCGTCTATTTTCAAGAGTTGAGATTTGCTCGTAACTTCAGTCATTTCCTCAAATGAGAATTTGAAATTAATTGGGTTGACGAAATTAAAGACGTTTTCGTACAGCTTGTAAATTGCCTCGAGTTTCAAGATAGTTCACAGCAGGCGTGATGACTGCTCTTCTCAGTCCCGATCACCATCAAAGAGAGCTTCTATTGTCAGATCCGTAATCCTCACTTGCTGAAGGCGGGCCTGGGTTTGATTTCATCCATTGTGCAGAAAAAGACGATGAGATGAAAGCAATGGGGTCTCTTTTCCCCAGGACACACTTGTCCACACACGTTTGCAGAGCACCAAGATTCTATCTCCTAATCCAATCTATTCCAAGGAAGGTCAAATGTTCTTTCCCAAAGATTGATGTGCTGGATTTCGAGTTCTGCCATTCTGAGATTTTCCGCGCTGGAATCAGCAATGTCTGGGGGTTCTTTCAATCCGCATTCCCTTGGAATCGTGATTAAAGGTGTCCGCGCAAGAGAATGAAAACGCAAGTATTTCATATCATGTTGGACATGATCGCTGCTGTCGTGGCAGCGACAAAAATTTCATAATCGTATTCATCTCGTTGCTGATCACAGCTTCTGTGACTCAATGATTTCAAAAAATTGAAAAGACGATTATTCGGAGACGTGCTAAATCAATGGGATATTTTAACGACGTCGGCGGCGTTTTGATTGAATAGTAATTTTCAATTTGGCGTTGACAAAGAGTTATAGAATACCAAGAATGTTTCTCGAGAATCAGCGATGGGTAATATTTCGATATAACGCATTCAATGAGCTGATTTTATAAAAACTGATATTATGAAGCATTTCGTATTATCAACGTGCATTTGCAGAGTGTCCCCTCTCGTACTGCGACGCGACAGTGAATTTGGTGGAAGAAACGGTCTGTAAAGCTGTATTAGCACTGAAATGACAGAAACTGCAATGGAGGACTTACTTCTTGGTATGAGAACTCAGAAAGCTCAGGTGCAGACCAGACGATAGGGCCATCCGAATCCTCCATGACTTCGTCAAAGCGACGCTCCAATTAGACTGCAGATGAAGTGGTGATTCTTCTTCTGTCACAACGGAAAGGTCCAGCTTGGAATTTCGCATTTGGACTTACTTAATGTCTTCTCTCAACATCCCAATTTCTCTCACGCAGCGTCTCCAGCCGAGATTCCCTTGAATCGTAGTTCTCGACAGTGGCCTCCATACATCTGTCTCCGTTCTGACTAAAGGATCAGCGTCATAGTCAGGAGATAGCATCCTCCCAGCTTACTATTCGCCGTCCGTCGAAACCCCTATGCAACTGTCGCAACTCGTAGAGCGAAACTTGCGACGATTGTTTAAGGTGAAATCGTCGTCACGCAATTGCAGCAATGATTTCATCTGCTGCCACGTCACGCCGTTCCATTGCGGTCTCTCCTCTGCCCCAAATTTGGCACGTCTGCAAGATCAATTAGCGTCGAGAAGAGAACAACAGCAACGATAAATACCTACTCCGTTTGCAGGTCCCCGGGCAAGATTTCACTTAGGTCGTCTTCCACCCGTCTCTCATGCGTTATTTCAGATATGTGGCTCACCTGTATTTCTGTGGGAGCACATTCCTACCTTTTTCCAAGTCTCTTCCTTGTGCTCCTGACTTCTTACCCGCCCTCCTCCGGTTCTGGCCTTAGACACAAGTACTCATGACAACTTCCAGCATAACGAATAAAGACCAGCGAAGCTCTTTTCTCTGCGGCTTACAGTACGGATACAGCTTAGGTCATCGTTGGTAAGCATGGCGAGCCTGAGAGCTTTTGAGTCGTGAGTGGTTGACGCGTTCTCTTATTTTTGGAGACCACCTGAATCCTGGAGTTGTCTTCGGTAGAACTTCAGAGCCTCAAGTGCCCTGTTCTAATCTTCCGTCGCAATAGCCCGGAGGGCGAGGTATGATCCACAGACGAAAAGCTTCGGTTCGGCCTGGATCAGTAGATACATTGACACCACCGAAACAACCCATCCCCATTTTCTGTGTTAGGTACGCAGTATTCGCCTGATAGGCTGCCAGTGGAAGTCTCGAGGGTCTCGACGGTGATGGATGAGCTTCTCCATGTCGAATTCTTGAGGAGAGTCTGAGATCTTGCTACCGTCATCAGCCATTTTCTGATTGGTTTTCTGAAATCCACCTTGGTCGATAGGAGGCAATGAACTTTCACCATTTATTTGATGCTTGAACAGAGCGTATGCACGCTCATCCTTTGCAAATTTAAGTGAAAATTCATGCAAGAGATGCTGTTAACTTACACGGACAACCTTGTCCCTGCTCATCAAGCTTTCACTTGTTCTTGCCGCAGTCCTTGAGCAGTTTCGCCGCCACAGACATATCATGAAGCTCCATCTCTGTCTGACGAGCTGTAAGACCTTTCATATCATGCTTCACATCTTGAACTTCGTCTCTCACCTCCTTAACCTGACCTCCTAAGCTCACAGACGTGACATGTATATCATCACATTCGAGCCATTCCAAGTTGTAGTCGATAAAGGACTTGTAATGCCCGATGTGATATCACCGTTTTGAGTTCGTGTTCCACCGAGAAGAGTTCCTTTATGAAAAGGGAAAAGTACATCTTGACATCTTTCTTCTTCCTAGCTTCAACGAAACGAGGTAGCTGGAAAAGCAGGATTCAGAAAAGTTGGCAATCGGCTCAAGATTTTATTGGATTGGGTTGTCTGTCTTGAGACTGAGGCCGTTGGAGGCCTTCGCACGGGAGTGGTGATCGTAGTGAGGTTAATCATGTATCCTGGAAGATCCCCAAGTCGGCAGGGTTTTTTTTTTTGAGAATTTCTGCTCGGGCGGCTTGCGGAATTTTCAGACACGGTCGCAAACTTGAATTGACCCCGGCATTGGTCCCGGAAGGCTTTTTTGCTCCGGAACGTCGTTCTTCTCGCTCATATAGTATTGTTCGGCCATCAGGTGTCTTGGCGAGCGCTGATTGCAATTTTTGGGTGTGAAGGGTTGAGAACTTTGAAAAGAAAGCGTTCACCTCATTCTCGTCTTCCCAATTCCTCCATGACATCCGATTTGAGATGATCCTCAATCGCTTCATTGCTCACGCCCACGTTGCTGGACCCGGCGATCTGATCTATCATCATCTTGTTGGTGACTCTGGCTTGCAGTGTCTGGTTGTAGGTGCCGTTTGGCAAGAAGAAAATCAGGACCAAGGCCGCTCTGACTTGACAGATCGTCTGGAGCATACTGAGATAGCCTTGGGAAACATCAACAAAGACGACGTCAGAGCAGGTGTTCTGAGGCTTCATCAAAGCCGATGTTGTCACCAAGCTGGTGGACCATGATCTCGAAAGGGTCATTGGGATCGTTTAACTTGTCACCAGCGGTTTCTCCATCGCTGGCTTTACGGGCGGCGCGAATGGCGGCGACTTTGTCCTAGTGTTTCGTGGCATCTGCTCTTGAGCCGGTGAGTATCAACTCGCCGTCAATACCACAGTTTTAGTAGATAACATCCTCCTTATCGGTTTCTGCATAAGCGACGCGTGCGCTTATCAGTACAATCAATCTATCATATCAGGTTTCTAGCGAGCACTTACCGACTGGCTCTTTCTTCACCGCGACCCGACGCCTTTTATTCTCAGCCTTCGTACCCTTTAGCGCCAAATGATTCTCACTCTCCATTGCAGCCAAAGCACGGTTCCCCTTTTCGACAGCCTCCGACGCTGAGCCTTTCCTGCTGCTTGCTGACGTACTTCTAGCTGACACCAAGATCACATCCTCTTCATCTGGCTTCTCTTGCTTTCCACATAGGCGGTGGGCTTTATTGATGGGCGACTCGGTCTCGAAGACAGACGGAGTCATCGGGGGTGGGGTGCGCAAACGAATCCCGCTCCGCTCAACAGAACTCAAGACGTCCGTCGGTGTAGAATCAATTGGGGTACCCGACATAAAACACCTTGAAGGGTTTGAAGTCCGGATACCCTTCGTTGAGATCCAATCATGATCTGACAGATTCTTGCAGTAAACGACTTGTCAGTAGTGAACTCATCCCTGATGATCCAGCCTAGGCAGAATATGAGCTTATACCCCTTGCGGTTCCAACGGGACGTGGACCTAGGTGGGTTCGCAGAACGGGTGCTCAAAGTTGCTTGAGAGTTGCGACTGGTAGTTGGACTATGTATTACTCTAGAGGGTGCTTTCGTAACATGTCGAGAGTTGGAGAGATGAGCTACTCACAGGACCCCTGAAAGAAGAGGAACTGACTACCTCTGCCGGTGTGTGACTGGATCTGAAAGTTATAAGTGTGCGCGATTGGAGATTATTCTGTTTTCCGCGAGTGCGATTAGGGCGCACAAGTCAGTGTTTTCGGAAGCGTTCCAAGCCGATTTTCTCAACTTTAGAGCCATGAACGATTGGGCCGATGTAAGTGACATTGAGAAATGGAAACGAAGACCCAAATGTTTGAAGGATCTGTCCGCCGATAAAGAGCGAACAGAGGTTAACGAAGACGAGTTGGCACTGTATATCGAAAAGGTATCCGTGCGATTTTGGAGCGGAGAAGGTAACCCTGCCATTGGTCTGAAGGAAGTGTGATGAAGATGTGGGAGAAGTCAGATTAGAAATTGGCAGACAGCCAAGCGGCGAGCTGTTCGCCACGCCATCACTCAGAGTAGTCACTCACCGTCAGTCTTGACGAAATGGTTGATGGTGTAATGTAGGATGGTTGGGAAGTCTTTGAGATAACGATCAAAAATCGAGATGTAGTATATTTTTACAAACTCGATTGATTTCAAATAAGAGGCTCGAAACGAAGATAATCGTGATTGGGAGTCAATTTCTTTGAAGAGCAAGCATTCGCTGAGCTTTCCACGTACCATTTTCTAAATTGCAAGCTCTGCTCACGTTCATAAAAAAATCATTCTCTCACCGTTATGAAGCGCCAGTGGGATGATTTGCACGACCGCCATCGGTGGTGGTGGTGGTGGTGGTGGCAGGTCAGCCTGCGTCGATTTTTCGATATGAGTTCGAATGTGAGTTTGAGTCAAATTATGAACGTAAATCGAATGACCTCTTGGTATTGGAAGGCTTGTCTCTCCTAACTTGGCTCTGACTTCCTAGCCTTGTTTTCAGTGTTCTTAGTTTTGGGGGAGTCGCCAGTAGTCGATTACATTGCTGTAATTTGACACAGTCGAGACACCGAAATGAAACAATTCTTGGTAAACGTCAAATCCCACTCACACTGCCGCAGTAGAAGGAAGGTGGAACATGATAGAGAAACGCAAATGAAAAAAGCTTTTGGCTAACGTCAAACCATCCTACCGTTGAAGGTGTATTGTGGTGTGTAAAGATGATCCATTCTTCGCTACTGAAAAATCTATCTATGCTAGCGAGCTAGCCTCAATTGGACTAGTAGCATCCATCTAGCTCAGAGATGGCAGTCCCCCCCCCCCACAACACTGCGGCAGTGGAAGGAAGGTAAAAGGAGCAGAGAGACGTCACAAAATAGCGCTTGGTGAAGATTGCCAATCACTAACCCTGTGGCAGAACAAGAAAAGTGGAATACGGCCCGATACTGATCGTGTGTACTCTCTTCACAACCACGGCAAGCCATGAGCGTAATGGTATCACCGAAGATGGAATCGACCGATGAAGACTGAGCAAATTACAAAAAAGAGGGTAGGATTTGTCTTACCACACTATCAACCATGAACAGGATGTAGACCCACCGATCAAGATAGTAGACCGTCACACAGACAAATGGTTGCGTTGTTGTGGAAAAAGAAAAAAAGGACGGAGAGAGATGGGGATTAAGTAGTCCAGGAAGCCGCGCTAGCGGGTGGTGAATGTAGGAATGATGAGGGAAGTAGAAAACTTTGGCAGTGAACGATGCAGCGAATGGATCCGCTCAGCGAAGTGATTCCAAATCATCTTGATCTCTAGCCTGTCAAGCTAGTCTGTAAGTAGCGCTCAGAAGGAGCAAACTTAAGCAAAACTAATCAGTGAAAGAGCCATCAACTGCTGCCTGCATTGCATTGAGCGAGCGCTCCCCGTCGTATCAAAAACCAAGACTGCTCACATCCACCCTCACTTCTTGTATGGGAACGCCCAGGCCCTTACGACCGTCCAAAGCCACCATGCGTTGTTACTCATGTTGCTAATTCCGTACTCCTGCGGTCTTTCACCAACTTCAGCCATGGCCAGAATAGCCTCAGCGGTAGGGCCTGGCCACTTCTCACGGATATAGGCTGCAACCATATCCTGTCCATTTGTGATGCCGGCTTAGGTCGTGTCAGCCAGACTGAGTTCTGATGGCGGCCTCAGAAGCACAAATGAGCTCGCTGGGAGGAAAGCATAACATACCACTGTTCCAAAGATTCCCGTCGCTAACCCACCTCTTGTCCTCCCACACCGCCTCTGGGAATTTTTTCTTCAATTCTGGTAACATTGCCCTCGATCCCGTAACCCTCTTTCCTTTCAAAATCCCCGCGTACGCCGCAGGAATTACCCCCGTGCAAACAGTCAACACATCCGTCCCGCTATCAAAATGTCCCTTGATGAAGCTATTCAAAGCATCGGTCGGCTTGTACGCCCAAGGATCCGGCCCGGGAATCAGTAGAACATCCAGCGTCTTCTCTCCACCCTTCTTCGGAGGGGAGCAGATGTTGTCGGAGATGGAAGCATCAACGCGCAATCCCGCGTTTGCGGTACATTCATGTAGTGTGTTGGGACCGGCTTGATCGATGTAGAGGATTTCCATGGGGATGGCGCCGGCTTTGAGGGGACCGGGGAGGGACAAGGCGGAGAGGTAAGATGGTGAGAGCATGCCGAAGAGATCGATAGAGGAAAGGTCGAGAAGTTGGACGTGGTCGATGAGGAGAACCCCAATGCGAGGGGTGGGTTTGGGTGCCATCGTTGAGGTCGATACTGGTGGGGTGAATTGGTTTGGTGGTAGAGAACTTGGTGGGCGGATTTTTCCTTTGTTGGATAACAAGGCCACTCAGTAGTAGTCTCATATGAATGTAGTATGTCTGTCTTACCATGATCTATGTAAGAGTGTAGGCTACTTATACTATAAGAAGCCTGTGGCAAACGCACGTTAGTAACTTGACACAAGTGTGTTGTAATCTTAGGGTCATTGCAGTAGTGTTAAAACACTATTAGTGGGTAGCGCTTAACATACTGTTAGCACTGGATAGTGTGATAATGCAGGTCTCCTATTGGCTGATTCCAACATCCTAGGAGAAGATGGAGCTTTACGTAGCATTGCAGTTGTCACACGTCGGCTTTCGGGAAGGCCGAGGCGCGAAATGGACTGCCATGTTAATCAGGCAGCACTTTCTGGAGGAAACGTTGTAAAGTTCAGAGTCTCTGCGTCGGCATCTTCCTTGTGGAACAGGAGATTTGTTCACAGAGAGAAGAGATTCACTTGAACTGAGAAACAGGCAGCACAATTCCGTTGGATGATAGGGTCTTATGAGTGTGTTAGACTGAAGCCACAAGACTGTTACTACTGATCCTTCTGCAATGAGGGTTCTGTACGTAGAGGGAGAGGTTTGGGATTCCAATTTGTGGACTAGGCAGCCGCTTTCGATTGGGCCACAGTCACCCATCAACAAGCCACACGAGTCGAGGGCGCGTTTCAAGAGGGTATGGATTTCGTGCTTCGCTGCTTGTTTGTTGCGAAATCACCGTCAGGGTCAGCGAAACTTGCTCAAACGTCGCTCGTGCATCCATGTTGTATCAAGACTTCAGCCTCGTCGCTAAATCTATTTGCAAGCCTGTCCGACTTGCGGTCGGGGTCATGAAATAGTATACTAGCAACGCTTCCACGATCACGGTGTCAGGCAAGACAAACAGAGTAAGAGAAACAAAAGAAATACGGACCAGAAGAGCTCGAGGACGAAACCAAAAACCCCCCTAGGCAATAGCCCCACACCCGGAAACCGTGGGGTACAGTACGTGTAATTGGCGTATTTCTCATCCCGCTTTACAGCTCCACCAGCTCTGAGCAACGACGACTAATATGTTGAAAGCAGCGTTGTGAGAACATGCTTCTGGTGACCACTCAACCGTAGTGATAGAACAGAACGCATCTTGATTTCAATACAAAGTCTTCATGGTGTGAGAAGAGGACTGAAGCTAAGTAACGAGGCTGTGCCAGCGGCCAAGCCATCGGTCAAAATATAGTCGAGGCTGGGCAGCTCTACTTGTATGCAGCCTTCTTTGACATGTTGTATATGATAGTCCAAATTTCCCATTCTGCTTTTCGCACTTGACTTTCCAACACGCCCTGATGTTCAACTGACATTGCTCAACGTGAAGCCCTTTCATTTCTGAGACCGAGGTCCGATAAGGCCGTTGGCTCAACAGAAATATCCATCAGAGTGTCCGTGATGAACAGGTAGACATGGAAGAGATGCAGAACGATCGTGGAAGTCACAGCTCAGACTCCAGGCAAGGTAGTGGCTATTGGAGTTGAAGTGGCCATGGTTCAGGATGCAGCATCCAAGCTTGCAGTTCGGTAGTGAATCATAATGCTGGGCGTTGACATTTGACCGTTCCCAGCAATCCTCAGCCTGCAGCTCGTTCGTACCTTTCGATCCAACCTCAAGCGCTGGCCCTTCTGATGCTACGCGACCATACGAAGACCTCCGAGAGCAACCGATATCGCTTGTGGAAAAGGATAGAAAGATACCCAGAGGTGATGCAGATCAAGAGGATGACCACCGTTTGGAAGGGAGGGACCTCTCACGCATCAGTCCACAGCCTACCGTAATGTACGGCGAACAAGGATAGCTTTGTTCACACGCTCGCTTCGGGAGACAAGAACGCTGCCAGCACTGCAGGTGAAAGACCGTGGAGGCTCTGATAAACCTTTACCATCTTTGGACGAATCTTGGCGATATCATCGACAAAAAATTCGGTTCCGCGGACCTCAGAACTCTTAACTGGCTCCTTGGCTTGTGTTGATGCTAAAAGACTTTGGCCATGCTTGATAATGCTGTTTCGACAGAAGCACCGCAGATATTATCTCAGACGGTCGAAGCCCGAGACACTGAATTCCTCAACGTCCTCTTGTAACAGCGAGCCGATATTAATCAAACGGGCGAAGAAGGCAATGCACCATTGTTCAATGCATCAGAACTAGGCTTTGCTTCCATGGTAAAGCGATTGCTTGACGCTGGAGCCAATTTACAATGCGCCGCGAGGAGTATTATCCCTCTCCACGATTCGGCCGAGAAAATTTATACGTTGACTGTGGATTATCTGCTCGAAGTCGGCGCGCATGTCAACGCACTGAGGTCTAAGGTTGATGCCGCGCTATACTTCGCCAGTACCTACGGGAATCTATATGTGATCAGGAAATTTTTTGGGCAAAGGAGCTCAAGCCCGGCTGGCAGCTCCGTCAATTATCTCTCCACTTGACGCCGCCGTATCTCGAGGCCACCCCGATATTGTTAAAGTCCTAATGGACGCATGGGCGGACCTCGACGGACGAAAATTTGATATGATACCAGTGCTTGTGGCAATCTCATACCAGCATGAACGAGTCATTGAGTTCTCCTCGCTCGAGGTGCGGAAGACCTCGTTGATCGGCTGCTAACCAGACCAGCCTCCGTCAATTTCAAGTCGCTGTCTGGGTTCGCGGCCTTGTACGATTCCTCATTGGCGGGCTACATAATTGTGACCAAACAAGTTTTGTACGCCCATGCAGACGATCCCGGGGTCGACACGTCGCCGTTGGCCATGGTGTCCCGGAATCGACAAGATGATGCCATCACCCTATTACTCCCAGTAACCAAAGACCCCTTCATGTTAGGCTGCTTCGGCTGGAATATCTTCGACTGGGTGGCATTGGACCCCTCGGCGCTCTCACACCTCCTCGCAAGCCAGCATGTGAAATACCACCTAACCAGCCCAGCAGCACGCAAGTCCCAAGTCCGTAACATCTGTACTCTAGCGCGCTCTATGCTCCAATCACGTGTCGCAACCGACATTCGTCTCTGCTTTCTGGGCCCCTGTCTCCTGATGATGCACGACACGGTCGACGCCGAAAAGGCATACTAGCTCCACGTACGCGACCACGCCGGGGCCGAGGGGGGGCCGTTGCCGTATACTGTCAAATGCGATCTGTGGAATACTGGTGTCACTGGGAACCTCTACATCTGTATTAAGCTTGTGGGGAGACCGCTGTGCGACGATTGCATGACCAAGTATAAAGAGAAGACGAAGGAGATAAGAATATGCAAGGATCATGGCTATCATGTGATATGTCTCATCGGCATTTGAAAGGCGAGTACGGTAAGTGGCCGGAGTAGCTTGTGAATACGACGGGTTAGAGCGTGGATGAGTGGTTGAGACATGTGTATGGTGGAGGAGAGACGGAGTCTCGAGTCAGTGCAGGGAGTGACCGGACTCTGTAGAACATTCAAAGTCGGGCTCATGGCATCTGGGTATCTTGACCAGCGTAGGCTTCACAGAGACGCAGCTTTCGTCGACGGATTTTTCATACAGATGCTCGGGTATCTGACAATCAATGTCATTGATTACTAAACTCGATATTCAAAACCAACCCCTTTGGAAATCATCCTCCTTTCCAGCGGAATCGAAAATGAAGAGCAAATATTCAACCTCTCCCAGATTTCAAACCTCGGCCGTATGTGTTCCGGCCTCATTTTCATACGCCCGCCCGCCCGCTGGTCTCGTTACCCTGCTCGATGGACTGATACGTCCTCACCGCACGCTTGTCGAGGGGGGGGGGGAAGTCTTGATTAGGATTCTGGCGTTTCTCGGCGAAGATCTTGGTGTTCGAACCGTTGCTACTCCCTTCAGCGTACCCCACATATTTCGAGCTATCGCTCTCTGCGGTTGTAGGACTTCTTTCATCGTTCAAAGCGGACGTGATTTGGTCGGTGAAAATGGCAGTGGCATTGGTCACAGTTGTGGATGAAAAGCTTGAACCATATGTGGTCACGCCTGGTTCTGAGGAGGAATCTAGTGAGATTTCGGCGTTGGAGATTTTCGTCTCTGCTGGTCCGTCAAAGGATATCATCCGGCTTCCTCATATCTCGTCTGGTCCGCTGCTGGGGGGGGGAATAAGTCTTCCATTTGTTGCCGTGAAGGGTTGTGGTGAAGACTGTCTGGCTGTACGGTCAAGGATGGGGTGTGTCGTTATCTGTGATTGCATCGAATACGCCAGCAGATCTTGAATCCCCGGAGATCATCGCTGCTTGGGTTCCAAGGGGACCCATTGAGTCTGTGAAGAGTAGTTCGCTATCAGAAGTCCTGGTTTATGATTGGCCATAGTTCAAGGGAGCAGAAGCCTATTGAGGCGCATAGGCAGAGTGGTGTAAGGTTGAAGCGCCGGATCCAACAGGCTGAGGTACCTTGGATATATAGGCCACGCTGCCGGATGTATAGGCTGCAGCTCCTCATACAGCAGTTCGGAATAGAGCCTGCACTGTGGGGTCTCCGCCGATCAAAAGCAGGTTCGAAAGGGTCAAAGATGGAAACGTCTTCGTGGCAGAGTCAACAGTTGCATCGCATTCTTCTGGACTTGCGCTTTGTTTGTTTCAAGTCCAGTCAACCCCACCGGGCCTATCCTTTCCGGCAGCCGGGGCCGTCAAAGTTTTCGGGGGTACGTTCCGCTTGTTCTTGATACAATCTCCTTCATCGCCCTTATTCTGTCCTGGGATTGGCGATATGTATGTAAGAGCGTAAAGGTCTGAATCTTGGCCTCCACCAGGCGGATGCCGGGAAATGTATCTGATGGACTTACGGGAGCAGCGGTCTCGTATGATGTTTGGTTTATCGTGGGATTTAACAACTCTGCCAAATGAATCCTTGATGCATTGATTGTATGTGAAGCGTTTAATGTTGATGTCGATAAGGGCACTTCTGGTGTATAGCTGATAGCAGTGGAAGTCATGGTAGCTGGACCATTTGGGGGGGGCCGGCGAAGTCCCCGGGAGCGGCCCCGGGGTATCGCTGTAGCCTCTGTATTTCTGTTCTGTGAGAGCTGTCGCCTCTCGCGTGACTGAAGGCGGGTCGACAGCTCCAGAGCTAGCGGAAACAGAGGTGCTCCATACTGATTTTATCAATCTCAAAGCGTCCGGAAGCGACAGGATGAAGTCGGTTTTGTACTTGGCTGAAAGGGAACTTTGCCTTCTTGGTGTATCTTGTTTCTCAAAAGCGCAACTTTGCTGCTCTTGAGCTGAAAATGATGTGGACAAGACTACTCTGGTGGGTGCACAGAGAGCCGTGATACGGCATTGTTAAAAAAAATTTCCTCGAACAATGGATCCACCAATTCGGCAAGAGATCAAAATATTTCAAGCTCGTAGTATACTGCTACGTACCTATACCGACGGCGCTAGACACCAGGCTATGGGTAGAGGACGCTGCTGTAACCATAACGTAAATCAACCCGCAATAGAACTGCCGTTAGACACCATACAAAACATCTTTGGACGCCATTGTCATTAATGCGCCATTCCATTTGCAATTAATATTTCATTAGTCTCGAAACAAACCCCATTAAAAGATCTGAAACGTCAACAGCGCCTCGCCTAGCAAAGCAAGCATATTAGGAGCATTGACGGATTTTCCAACCTTTTTGCCGCGCGAGTGGGGCTTGTTTTTCTCATGGTTTTTATTATTGGTACGTTTTCTAGTTTATTGTGGTTGAGGAATGAATGGATGGAATGGACAGACTCGCGGTTTTGTGCAGTGGGATGTTGGGTGGTGGGGGGAAGGGAAGGGAAGTGAAGTGCGAGGACGGTTGGAAGAAGGGAGGGAGGGAGGGGTTCTTATTGGATTTTTTGCAGTGAGGAAGAGAGGTTGATATGGAGTTTGGGAATGAGGATGTGGTTTGGAAGATTTGGAAAAGGAAGGGTTTGAAGAGCAGAGGTAAGAATCAAGCCTACTAAAGTAGGCTTCAGGAGCTGGGTTATTTCAGACAGATGAGACACTTTGCACCTTGGATTTCTAAGTCTCGGACTCTACCTTTCCAACAGCAGATCCATTCTTCTCTGCTATGCACTGCCACGTGGTGCTCTTCTCCCCTATGCATATTCGCATCCACAGCCTCCCACTCCCAGCCCCGCAGCACAAATCATAAAAGACCCTTCCTTCCATCAAGCAGAGCCCACCCTTGCACTCGAAACGCTATCCTTCCAACCCTGTCCCAACGCCCTCAAAAAGTGTAGACTTCGTCATGACGAATGCGGTCAGGGATATATATCAAAGAATCATTTGGAAGCCCGAACGTCCCCGCTATTATATTATTATTGATAGTATGGGATATCCAGTTCGCAAAGCCGGCGGCAAGGCGTCTAGGCGAATTTCCAGGCTGTCTTCTTCTTCTTCAGGGTCTCTGTGAGGAGGAAATTTGAGCATGGAATGTATAAGCGTTGAGAGATAATGCCGCGCAGCCAGAGCGCAACCATGGTAGAGCTCTGCGGCAGCGATGATAGATGAAGCAGGATCGTTTTCGTCACAGGTGGTGGTGCAATGAGTTTCCGAGCCCGTTGGCTTCGCCGCTCGGTGCTATCAATGCCTACATCCACGTTTCAGATGACGGAGAATGAGTCTGGCCTCTTTCTTCGTCGCTGGGAAATTCCATTAATTGAAAATGGCGGTTGAGGACGGTCGTGAAGGGAAATATCATGAGGAGTACATACGGAGGTTGCAACCGAAAGTCCTGAACATGCGCTAGTGCCAGCCCTAGCCCTACTTTCGGAAGATGGCCCTACCTATGGTAGAAGACGCTAGAATTATTTTCTGGGAGCCCATAGAGTAGGTATCTTTTGGGCATGATAGGGGGGGCATGGGGCTCAGGCCAGGTACATTTTCCGACGCAGCTCTAGGCGCATTGTCCAGGCGACTTTTGGGGCGGAGAGTGGTCCGACGTCTGGACCATTCCTTTTCTTGGCATGTTCAGGACTTTTCGATGGCAACCTCCGTATTCAAGCATGAAAAGAGCAGTTCGGCTTTTTTTTTCCCTCGCAATTGCCACGATGTTCGTAGCCAAGATTCCTGTCTGCGGGGTTCGTAGGGGATTTCTATTGGTCTATGTTATTTCTTATTTGTACGAGCTCATGCGATAAAGATACCCAAAAAGTCGGAACGGTCTCCGTAGCCCAAATTGAAGGAAGATTCTACACCAGCGCCAAGGCAGCAGCGGATCATGCCCCCGTCGGAAGGGAACTCCATACCCACAAAACATCAACCAGAACACCCTTTTTTTTTTTTTTTTTTTTTTTTTTACCTCTCCCCAGCACCCAAAAAAAATCCCCAACCTACTCTACAGCATAACGAACGAACGAACGAAAACGTACCCTACCTATGATAAAAAAAAACTTCTTGCGTCGAATTTTTTTTTATTGGTTGTGCAAGACGAAGGTAGGTACATATGCTCGAGGGCATGTTTGGCGGTGGTGGTGGCGGGCGGGTGTTTGTTGGACGACCAACGTGATCAGACCTACGCATCTACATATCTCTCATAGGAGTCGAAGGCCGGTAAATGCCGGCGCTAATCTTTTTTTTTTTTCGAACGAACGAACGGCACTCACTCATTCGAACCTCTCTCTCTCACCGAGAACCTCCAGCGCGTATTTCTCATCCCGCCCTCCGCATAACCTATGTAGGTACCCCTATCCTCCGCACAGACCAAATCCCACTCTTCCTACATACATTAGCCATCCTAGGTAGGTAGCTCTCCGATGAACCATAGGCCCGCCAAATGACAGAGGTACCCTACCCACAACATGAAACCAACACACCTAACCAGAAACCTACCCACCTACATATGTACAGTACTTGCACTAAGCCCACAACAAGCCCCCAAACCCCAGAACCGAGCAGCCCCATCACCCCCATCCCCATCCCCAAGCCCGGATCTCATCTCAAACCCCCCCACCCCCCCTCCTCGATCTCCGATCTACCTACATACTCACCACTACCCGCCCTTTCTTCTACGCGCACCTGTCCCCCCTCTCGTCCCTTCCTCAAAAAAGTGGTCCCAAACGCAAATCGGCGATCCGGTGGCTTGGGAATTCAAAATTACACTCATGCGGCGGAGATCCGGGGAAGCAAGGCTTTTTTGTCGATCATGTGTTTGTTTGCTTGGCTTTGGTGGGGAAATGCTTTCTGCGCTTGGTTAGGCACCCCACGTTTTTGCGCGGGATGGGGCCGAAAAAAAAAGGAGGGGAGGGTTTATCGATTATGCAGAGTAGGCAGCGTGGTATCGATGATCATCTTAAAAAGGGGCCGGGGGAAATTGGGGGTGTGTGAGAAACGAATGGCACGGATACGGATGGGATCAGGCAGGCAGCAAGCAGAAACGGCCGAGCACGGCAATTCAATCCTCCTCCTCCGTCGTCGTCGTCGATAATAGGGTTGATTGGCCACCTCACCACGTTGCAATTTTTGAAAACTCGCATGAAAACGAGACGCAAAACATGTTACGGTAATGCCGCATGGTGCTGATGACGACGACGATGACGACTGACGCAGGGTCAAATATTTAATTAATTGCTGACCTGCGTCCCGCTCTCTCCGGCGCGCTGTCCGTGTGCAAAGAAGTAAGTACATACCTACCTTACATAAAGAATGATAAAATAAGAAACGACGGACGGCCGGGGGGAAACGTGGGAGCGATCCTTCGTTGATTAGGCGTGCTGCAGCGTGCCCCTTGTCGTGTTCGGAGATGATGCTTCTCTTCTGTGCTGTGCTGTGCTGTAAGGCCGTCTTATTCAGCTGACGGATTTTTGATTTTTTTTCTTTTCTTTTCGATTTTTTTTTTTTTTGTCCTTTGCTGCCGCTGCTGCACGCCTTGCATTTTTATCGATTTTTTTTTCTTCTTCTCTTCTCTTCTCTTATCGCGAAAATCTCAATGTCCGCGTTTTTTGCTTGATGAAAGTGTGTCATGCATGCATGCTTGCATGAAGTACAGTACGGTACATTGTTTCATGTGTCGTGGGAAGCAATCGTTTTTTCTCTCCCGGAGCGCGATCCTTGCAGCCAATAATGAACCTGGTTCGACCATCATCATCAAAGATCAAAGTACCACCTTCTCCTCCTCACCACCATTGCCTTTTTTCTCTTCTTCTTCTACACACATACTCATGCTTCAGCCCTTCTTCCTACTTAGCAAGCCGGGAAAGTCGCATTGGTCCAACCCCGGGCCTTTTTCGGCTCTCCTTCTCCAAAAGTAAAGCGGAGGAGAGCACCCACCTTGCCGGTTCGGTTACCGGTTGAGGAAAGTATTAGAGTTCGTTCGTTTCGTTCGGTAAAGAAAGTATGAAAGTTCGTTTCGTTTCGTTCGGTAAGCAAAGTGTGAAAGTTCGCTTCGTTTCGTTCCTTTCGGGTGAGGAAAAAGTGTGAAAGAAGGCTATCGTAGGTCACTTACTTTAGGTACGGAGAAATGGAGGAGATTATGTTACATAGATAGATGCCTTATCTTGCAGCGGGCAACACCGCAGCCCCGCATGGCATGGGTGCAAGTTGTGTGGAGAAGAAGAAGGGTGTAGTGTGGGGTAAACGGGGCTACCTAATTAAGGCTGGGATTTTCCTCGATAGGTATTGGACTTTGATGGTTTGAGGTTTGGATTTCTGTGAAGGCTATGGAATTTCTTTGAGAGTGTTGAGAGGGAGGTGGAAGGGAGGTGGAGGTGAAGGTTATTTGACTGATAAATTGGTTGTTATTATTGTTTTTAAAGTAAGGGTGTACGGGGAGCTTTCTATAACAGGGTTGCGATATATGTAATCCGTGGTAAACACGCTCTCAACCCTTATGTTCTGAGATCACTTTATCGTTCAATTATTATAAACACTTTTAAAATATATTTAACTTGTTTCTCTTTTGCAACGAAGAATCACCTTCGAGAATATCTTAATTTCAATATTCTCTTTATATATTTATCATTTACAATAAACTTATAAAAGATCTTAAAGTTTTATTATAAGAGAAATTTTCAATAACCCGTAATCGTAAAAGAATCGAGATTCAATCACGTAAGTTCTCGATTTAACTTTTTATAAAATATCGAATATTTATATCATTATTTCTTTTAAAGATTAATAGAGATATTTATATTTTAAAAATCTTTTTTTTTACAAAATGCCGTCGTGCGAGAAGCGATGATACGGTTTGAATCTTATATCGAATTATTCGAAAAAAACGTCGAAAATAAATAATGTAATTAACGTTTTAAAAAATCGATTTTTATAAATATACTAAGTTGTCGAAACGAGGGGAATCTTTTCACTTTTTTATAAGTAAAAGATTTATAGTTAGCATCACGTATAAATAAATTTCATTGCTGGTCGTGAAGGAAAGGAGAAGAGAAATGAAGGTGAAAGAAAGATAAAGAAAATAAAAAGAGAAAAAGGGAAAAGAGAAGAGAAGAGACGAGACGAGAAAAATAAAGAAGAAAAGAGAAAAGACGAAAAAAAAAGAGACGAGAAGAGACGAGATAATAAAAAAAAAAAAAAAAAAAAAAAAAAGAAAAAAGAAGAAGAAAAAAAAAAAAAAAAAAAAAAGAAGAAAAAAAAAAAGAAGAAAAGAGAAAAGAAAAGAAAAGAAAAGAGAGACGAAAAGAGAAAAAAAATGAAAAAATGAAAACAAAAAGAGAAAAGCCGAAACGAGAAAAAAAGAGATAAAACGAGATAAAAAGAAAAGAGAAAAGACGAAAAGAGACGAGACCGAAAGAGAAAAGAGAAAAAAGAGAGACGAAAAGAAAAGAGAAAAGAAAACGAGAGATGAGACGAGACGAAATTAAAAAAAACGAAACGAGACGAAAAGAGAAGAAAAGGAAAAAGACGAGAAAAGAAGAAAGAAAAGAAAAAAAAAACGAGAAGAATCGAGACGAGGAAAAAAAAAATAAAAACGAAAAGAAAAAAGAAAAAAGAAACGAGACGAGAAGAGAAAAAAAAAAAAAAAAAAAAAAAAAAAAAAAAAACGAGAAGGAAACAAAAAACAAAAAGCGAAGAGAAAAAAAAAGAAAAGCAAAAACAAAAAAGCGATGAGGAGACGAGACGAGACGAGACGAGACAAGTTGAGAAGTAAACTAAGAAATGATTTTAGAATAGTAACAGATGTGTGTTAATCATCAACCACGACACTATTATAACATGATGCGTTTATTATACATATATAAATATCTATCAATTAATTAATTTGTTACGAATTTCTTCACTAATATGCTTGACGTTTTTATTAAACTTAGCGCCTTGACATTGCAAAGTCTTTTTGCCCGCAAATCACTTATATTTCTAAATCATTCATATATACACATTACACATATACATTTATTTCACATATAGAACTTATTTTTAACAATGATAATAACATTTGAAGATTATTTAAAAGTTTATTAAGTTTATTCGTTTATTTGATTATTTACATTATTTAAAGATTATTAAAATATTCATTGTCGAAGAAATTTACAAAGAGTCTCACTTTTATAGAGTGTAATATTTTTATCTTTTTTAAAACGTCTATCTCGTTTAATTTAACACTTACACGAATCTTATAATCTTCGTCTTACATCAAACCTTTTAATAAAACCTACGATGTTTTCTAAACATAATCTTATGACTATTTTTATCTTTACGACTTCGAATATTACGAATAACAATAATTTCACCCCACCGAAACAAGAGCGATTTATTATTTATTTTACTCATCAGCCTAATTCAAGCCTTATGCCAGATTTTAATACGAAACAGATTACATTTTTATAAACTATAATTGCCGCTGCAATTAAAATGTTAATCGATAACGCAATTAATTAAGCTGTTGCAATAATTATGAAAACTAAATTTGATCTTGATAATCATCAAATTGTAATTTCTCGACGTGCACGTTTTGCACGAACTTTTTCTATTATATCGCAATTTTTCATAATAACAAATTAAGGCTCTTCTTTCCCGCATCATGTTATTTCGCATTTTAAAGAATATTCACATATAAATGAGATTACAATAAGTCGCTGAAAGAGAGATGAGTTGAGAACATTCGATCCCGCATTAAATGATATTTACACATATATGAATCGAATTCATCAAATCGCCGAACTACGTGACCATCGATTAATTTAATTAAATCTGAATCTACAATTCAAAGGCGCAGTTAAAGCCTGATACGAAGTAAAGCTCGATCCCACAGATAAGATTATACTTTGTGAAACATCAAACATACAAACTTGAATCAATATTTTAAGACAGCGCTTTAAATCATCGTCAGTTTTTATGCTTTAACAACTGAAATAAACACATTATACACGCGCCGATACCGCCGCTAAACGAAATCCTATGAAATTTCTATACGAAATTCTTCGTTTTACACATCATAATAATAAATCTAATAATGAACGAATCATTATTGCATATATTCATTTCAAGGCGCAACTTCGAATAAATTTTATTCCGCCCCACGCAGTCACTAAGATATAAAAATTCATCGAACAATTAAAAACCAAAAAACATGCTTGATATGAAACGTATCATTATTTTCGAAAGAAAGATCTCTATTTCAATAATCTTATATTAAATCGACAACTCAATCAAGCTTATAATCAGAGAACTCCTCAGCCTAACAATCAACAATCTTTTCGACCATATGATTTCATTACGTTTTAACAACAAAGATTGCTATAAGGCTCACAGCAAGTCTATTTCATAAATTCATACGAATAGGCTACATACGTTAAGCATGGTGAATCGATATCACGTGATTACCCTATATCAGATCGCAAAACACCGCCGTCGAAAGAAGATGATTATGATTTGAATGACGATTATGGAGACACATAAGGAGAAACAAGGTTATCGTATATGACGTTTTTCACATGTCTCTGAAGCGAGGTCGCTGTCATTTTTTCTTATTTGGTGGCATCTGTTACGGATTCCTTCACTGATATGCTTGGCGTCTCTATTAAGCTTAGCGCCTTGGCATTGCAGAGTCTTCTTGCTCGCAGGCCACTTGTATTTCTAGATCATTCATATATACACATTACACACATACATTTGTTCCACATATAAAACTTATCCTTAACACAATTATCGTTGAAAGAAAGAATTAGATATCATCGTTGGAAGAAAAAAATAATTAGATATCAATCATCGTTGAACAAAAGCCTCAAATATCATCGTTGGAAATTTATTAAAAAGATGGTTCCCATCCCAGCCCACTCCAGCCTCCTCCGGCCTGTTGTTGCCATGTCATGCCATGCCATGCCATGCCCAGCCACATGGATTAGTGCTGTACTGTACTGTATATAAAGTAGATAGATAGGGGATTTGCTTCAGGGGAGGGGAGGGGAGCCTAGTTTGGAAGAAGAATCAATCAATTAATCCATTCAATCAATTATTCAATCCATTCATCATATTTATTCATAATATTTATTTCATACCTGATCTTTTCAATAGAAGTGAGGAAGAAAAAACGAAACGAAAAGAGAAGAAAAGAAAAGAAAAGAAGAAAAAAAAGAAAGAAAAAAAAAAAGAAAAGAAAGTAAGATAAGAAAAGAAAAGAAAGAAAGAAGAAAAGAAAAGAAAAGGAAGAAGATAAGAAAGAAAAGAAAGAAAGAAAGAAAGAAAGAAAAGAAAAGAAAAGAAAAGAAAAGAAAAGAACGAAAAGAAAAGAAAGAAAATAAGAAAGAAAAAAACGAACGAAAAGAAAGAAAGAAAGAAAGAAAGAAAGAAAGAAAGAAAAGAAAGAACGAACGAAAAAAAGAACGAACGAAAAAAAGAACGAACGAAAAAAAGAACGAACGAAAAGAGCAAGGGCTGGCTGGCTGGCTGGCATAACCGTCACCAGCGGCCTTTTTTTCGTTGCCTTTTATAGGATAGGCAGGTAGGTATATTTACAGCAAAAGGTGGGTAGTCAACAGCGTAAGTGTGGGTAATCCACTGAATAAGTGTGGTAGTCAACAGAATAAGGTGGTAGTCAACAGAATAAGGTGGTAGTCCACAGAATAAGTATGGTAGTCAACAGAATAAGGTGGTAGTCCACAGAATAAGGTGGTAGTCCACAGAATAAGTGTGGTAGTCACGGTAGAGTGGCGCGCGAGAGAAAGAGAGAGAGAGCTTTGGGAGAATAATCAATCCATCCTTCACATCACATCCAATCCCATCCCATCCCATCATCATATTGCAACAGATTGTGGTTTTGCTCGGATTGCTTTCGAGGAGAAAAAGTCTATGGGCGCTATTCGCCAGGGTACTCGTAGTGGTATGTAAGAGGAGAGAGAGAGAGAGAGCATGATAATAAAAGCAGGTAGTCTATAGAGGTATTCATTCAATCACTCGCTGCCCCCGGGGCTGCAGGCCCAAACCCAAACCAAAAAAAGACCCCCATGTATTCGTGCGCCTGAACACGCCTCGCTCGCGCGTGTGCTGATGTGCTGTCGGAGCAGAAATTCTATCGAGGGTGCAAGGCTTGACAAATGAAAAGGAAGGAGATGATGATGTCGTCCCCCACACACCAATCCTTGCACGCCTTGCGGACATTGCTCCGTCGTTTCCGCGAGGTCATGGTTCAGTATCTGTCGGCCAAATCGTTTCCTGCCTGACTTCCTGCGGCACTCGAGCTGCCACTAACGAAGCCACTGCTGGGATTGAGCATATCTTGTACTGCCACTTTCGGGACTTGGGGAACCGGTAGCTTCCTGTGTGTGCCATCCGTCCGACTCATGATTTCGCTAATCCTGGGACCGCTGCTGTAAATAGATTGATTCGTGAGGCTGCCGTAAGGGGAAGGTCCGTCAGCTGAAGGCTCCATCGGGGCGAGAGCCGGTGCATGTGTGAGGGAGAGATGGCGGATTCCAGGCAGGTGAAGGCCGTGGTCACCGTAGGGTCGTAAGCGGGGCGAGTGTGCCGGAGTAGCTAGAGGGGTATGATCGGGTGTAGGCGAGAGGGAGTCGTGGGAAAAGGTTGGAGATGAAGGAGCGGTCGAGTTGGGAGATGCAGGTCGCGATCGCTTGAACAAGCGCTGACTCGAACTGTCGTCTTCTTCGTTCGAGTGGGACCGGGACATGTTTTGCGAGTAGGCGTATTGCGAAAGCGAAGGTAGTCGATTGGCACTGCTGCTCCCGTGGATAAAGTATGGGTGGTGGTGGTGGTGGTGATGGTGGTGGTGCCGTGCGACCGAGCCGTGATTAGGCTGTTGGTCTTCGCGCTCGACTTGTGATGCGGCTGTCGCAAGCAGATTGATGTCCATCGGATTGTGGGACGCTCCGTTTGGACTTCCTCCGTTACTTCGTCCGTGTGGATTGAGTATAGATGGCGTGTTGGCTGAGTAGGGGGAGTAGGAGTTGGGAGGAGAGACGTTGGGGGAGCCAACTTTGGATGTAGGCGCCGAGTGTGAGATGGTGTGCTGAGGAGGAGGCATCATCGACGCAGATATGGCTTGGTCTTGAGCGTAACTTGCCATGGCAGCAGTCTGATGTGTAGTCTTGTTGCTTCGTCTCGAGTTGGGGTTATTGTGTATCCTCGAATGTCGAGTCAGCTCGTCTGACCGACTGAAGCGTTTCGTGCAGCCTGGGAACGAGCATCCATGTGGCTTCTCGCCCGTATGTGTTCTTATGTGTCTCGTTTGATGTTCGAGGCGGTGAAAGGCCTTATCGCAGAGGGGACATTTGTAGGGTCGAGGCAGGTCTTGTCCTTTATCGTCCGGGAGGCCTCCGACCAAGGGCGGTAATGCCCTGACGGCGGCAGTCATACCGCCTTCCTGTGTGTATCCTCCTCTTCCTTGTTGCTGATCGTATGGGTTTTGGGACTGGGGATTCAGCAGGTTGGAAAAGTCCACCGCTGAGCTTGCTCGCTGCATGTGAGGATCTGCGTGGGGGTTTATTGGCGAAAACCGGTAGACGCGACGGCGGGAATCGAGGGTATCTGTATTTTGATTTGCAAACGCAAACGCACACGCAAGCGAATGATGAGAGGAGGTTTCTAGCTTTGCGACGTGGAGAAAGGTAGGATAGGTAGACAGAGTGATTTTGTCGCCCCGTCTTGAGTGACTCAGATTTTGTGGGTTCGGTGGGGAACGTTGATTTTTTCCAGTTAGCAGGAACGGGTTCCGGGGCGTAGATCTGGGTCGTGGTCGCCGCTGCTTTCTCGGAGCGTTTTGACGAAGATTTGCCGGACACCAGGTGCTAGTGTATAGATGGCTACCTTGCAGGCTGATTGTCCTCGGCGATCTTCAATCCGAGATCAAAGTATCGAGCTTGCTGCTCAGATGATCAGAATCATAGCCAACTTGTCCGTGTCGATCTCCGAGTGAGATGGAGGGCGTGTCAGTTGTCCTGCTTCTTCGGTAGTACTGCAGCAGGAAGCCTTGGGGACGACAAGTGTGAGTCGATGGATCTGCCGGTACCCTTGCCAGAGACGTGGGCTCGATGTCGGCGTCACTCTCGAACCTCTGGAATAGTGAGCGTGATACCGTGAGCGCGTACCGATGCCACGCTTCTCGCCAATTGTCAGGGTCGATTTCCTCCAGCTTTAGCCGAGGATTCTGTTGCTCGACACGTGTTGAGAGATGGGGAGAGAATGCTATCACGGTGACTGGTCTTTTTTTCTGGGAGAAGCTGAGAGACTTGTGGAGAAAGCATTGAGAGGGAAAAGCGATGTCTCTGATGAGGGTGTTTGTAGAAAGAATGTCCAGGTATTGATGCTAATCATGTGCTGGCCCAAAGTATGTGGGGGGGGGGGGCGTGTCTTGGAGTTATTGGATTCTTGGGGAAGGATTTGTGGGGCTTATCGGACAGATTTTCTCAGCCCTCGTCTTGAAAACGTGGTACCTGAACCATGCTCTCTATGGTCTCCCTGACGCCTCTTGACTCCTTTCGGGGAGGCGGGTACCAAGTACATTGAACCAAGGGTAGATAAGCAGGGCATGGAAGGATGGATTGATGGAGGTCAGCCAAGGTGAGGGTAAGGGTAAGGTCAGGCAAGATAGCCTATGGAAATCTCCGGGGGAGTAGGATTATAGTACTAAAGGGTAGTCTCCACACCGAACTACTGCAACTACTGCTGCTACTGCGCATCTGATGCAAGTGAGACCGAGAATGAATGGATCATGATCCGGAGACACTCCCTAAGCGGATCAAGGGGTGCAAGCTGACAGATTGTGGAGAAAAAAGGGGGTTCTCTCTCTCTGTGATCACATTGATCGTAGGCTGTGTTATTATGTATTCCCATGATTGATTATCGCATCATCCGCACACGTTATTCTTCTTCTATTCTTCTATGCTTCCATTATGCGAGGGACGCCTTATTCTATATTTGTCTGATCCAAATCCTGCACTGACTGCAATATCCGACATAATGCACGCTTCCGTATTACACGCACACAAGTACAATACACACACACACACACACATACATACACACCAACATATCCTAGGCCGTGGGATTCCTCGTAATCACTGTGAATAGTAAGAGTAATAAGGTCGGTGGTGTTTCACAGTGACGAGGCTGAGTAGCCCGTGAAGATGGTCATTCGTCGAGATATCTGCGAAGATTAAGATATTGAAGCCACTAAGAAGATGAGGATTGGTGTGGGGTAAAGGGTGTGTGCGTGCGTGTGTGTGTGTGTGTGTATGTTGGGCGCTTTTCCTGCATCATGGCAATTCCGATTGGACTTGGGAAAGACTAGCCGGCGGGACCGGTGTGTTGGAACTTGAAAACGAGGCTGTCCCTGGAATGATTGCTGCGGTCGAGAGAGATAAAGTAGCTAGTGAATTTAGTCGGTCAGTCACACTAAGTCGAGGGAGTTAGCACTCGTAGCTAGGGTAAAGTACGGTAAGTGACTAAGTGTAGGGGAACAGGTAGCGTGGGAGGATGGCGCTTTGTTTCGAGACTGATTTGGAATTTATCGGGTGGGGTGTGGGGAATCTTCGCGAAGCAGGGGCAAATCAGATGATGATTTTCAGGGAATCACGATGCGCGTGGCATGCTCGCATAAGTGCGGGTCGGCGCATGAGTCGATGGATTTGTTCGGTTGGAAGGATTGAAAAAGATTGAAAAAGATGGAAAAAATGATAAAAGATTTTCTCAGGAGGGGGTGGAGCTGTTGTACATATATGGCAGCATGCATGCATATTCGACTGTCACTGTTGCAGAAGAAGAGATTTCCTGCAGGCTGCTGCATCGTGCATACATACATATACACATATACATGTACATGCACATATAATTGGCTTTTCAACACACTAACCATCATGGCTTCCTGTCGAATGTCAGTCCTTTGATTAACATCTTCAACGTCTTACATCAAGCATCATGCATGCTTCGGCATCTGTCAAAATGGCGGGGAAGGGGGAAGGGGGAAACGGCACCGGCCAGGCTGGCCTTATCTCTTGCTCCGGGACGGGCTAGCCTTTTTCTTTTCCTTTTCCTTATTCTTTTTCCTTATTCTTTTCCTTTCCCTGGATGGAGATTGGACAAAGGCAAAGCAGACTATGTGGTAGTACTTGCATTAAGTATTTTGTGGAGCCGTTATCGTGGGGAAGGCAAAAGGCAAAAGGCAAATTGCATGTGGCAAATAAAGAACAAGGGTCCGGCTCTGCCATCTACCCAACTTGACCACTATTTTGTGTTTGAACGACTACGGATGACTCTCACTCGGACTCGGACCGGAGGAATATACCCGACTCCATCCGACATGCAAATTTGTGCAACTTTACAAGTACAAATTTGGAAGACTGGGACTGATTTCTGACTGCTGCCTTGGCATGAGGTGCCGAAAAAGTCAATGTCGTCATCATAGAACAAAGAGGTCATGCTGCCCTTTTACCCATACATTGTCCAGCCGACATGGCACCTTCTGGCGCCGCCAGGCATGTGCTGCCTGTATTAAATCCGACGAATTTCATAGGTGAATGATTAGGTAAATCTTTGGGCATCAGCCATGTCTGGGCGGGGGACAAAGAAGGAGATTGGATTTCTACTCTTTTGACCCCCGAGGATGCACGCCATTCATGCGCAAGCACGCCATCTTTCCTGAATCTCAATTGGAGTAAGCGGTATCGAGAGAAGAGAGACAAGACTTGGAAATTAAATGTGACATTGAAGAAGCAAATTGAGACGAGCAGTGAGGATCGGTCAGATGGAGTCACGCCAATGCCAGAATCGTCTCCCTCACATTGATCGCCCCATTCCCAAATTCTAAGCTTCATTGCACCCTTGCCAGATCAACTTTTGAGCCATTCACTCCTCTTATGCACAGCTTTGTGTTGCTCGTGTCCTACTTGTTTCTTTGTCAGGGTGTCATTACTCGCTGAATTACATTCACTGCTGCTGAGTGACTGTTGGGCCTGTTCTCGTTCCAGGCCCCTGAACGCTCAGTCGGCTTGCTATTTGCCCGTCAAAGCAGCACGTTCTGCTGAGTTACAATTATTGTTACCGTCCGAACGCTGGCCATACCTTTCTCGGAGGGGTAGGGTGTGAAGCTTGTATTCACCAATAGCTCATCCTTCACCAAACGGGCTCTGCTTCCCTTTTCCATACATTCATTCCTCCGTAGCGCGCGCTGTCTTGAGTATTCAAGTGGCTCAACCTTCCCGCATTGTCATCTCCTCATCAACAATCTCCAACCATCATCTTGGTCCACTACCATCATGCTTCTTCTACTTTCATCATGAGCCCCCCTCAACCAAATCTTATCTTGCAAGAAACTACTACAAGGGTTATACATCGTGATTACTGTCTCCTCTTAGGGTTTTTTGCGACGGGTTTCCTTTCCACCACCGCAAATCTCCTCTTCTTCTTCTTTCATTCCTGCACCATCTCGCTCTTCTCCGTTCCCCTTGATTTTTGCGGGGGCATTGGCTTGTGAGGGCCCGCGGGATCGCAGTTTGGGGAAATCTTGCACCAAGACTGAATGAGTGAGAGGGTTTCAATCACGAATAAATCGGTACTGTGGAACACCGATGACGATCGGTGTCGATCAACTATCGATCCTCGTCCAGAGCCGGCGAGAAAAGCAAAGCGATATCAGTGCCAGACTTCGACATACCAGACACGACATAACTAAGTGTAGAGTCATGGAAGACGGCTTAAGAGCCGCCGAACAGTCAGTTTAATAATAGTCTTGCCACAGCAATAGTAAGCGCTGGCTTCTAAATTGAAGACGTGGCAAAACGTAAGCCCTGCAGGAATTGCAGAAAGACAGAGGAGGAAAACAAGGAGTTTCATAAGATGCTCCGGAAGACCGAGATGAAATATCTTCGTTTAACTGATGCCTTAAAAAGATGTACATTCGACGATCAATCTTTTACAGCAACGACTTTTCAATGCATAACGTCTGTTTAGAATTGCAGGAACTTTAAACAAGCACCTGAACACAGAGGCTGAAGAAGTCAAGAATGCCAAGGATGTCCTAGCAAGAATTGAGGAATTCCCGAAAAAACATGCAAAAGTCATGAATGATATTCTGACTCTAGTGAATGAGACATACAGGATTCTTCGACGAAAAATACTCATCCCTTGCAGATCGCGTGTTTATCCACTCCGACAATGACATGCCTACGGAAGCTTTCAATGCTTTAGCTGGATACCTGGCGTCCCAATCAGGGAAGATTGTTCGACCAAGACGATGCTCAGGACGGGACATCCGCTACCAAGGAAGGGAAGGAGGCAACTACTAGGGAATTTTGACTAGCCGACCGGCCAAGTCAACACGCAGTATCATAGATATTTTGAACGTTCTTGAGCCATTCATGAAACATAAGCGGCAATTCATTCGAGAGGTAACGGCAGGACTGAGGTCGTGATTGACGAGCAGGTGTGAAATCAGATCTGGCGCGAACATCTCTGTTCAATGGCTGGTTGGAGCGTGACTGGATCGATCAATGATATATACCTTCTCCTAAGTGACAGCTTCTGGCTTGATCGATCCATTCTGAATCTTTACGAATGTAGTCTGGGATAATGCGTACACGGATTGAATTCCTGAGGGGATGCTGAGGTTGAGAATCTTTCTCGACTGGAGATGCTGCAACATTGTTTCGCAGAATCCTCTCCGTTCCTGACAGTTCTATGTTGTAGGAGCCTTGATGAATTTTTTCTTTTTCTTTTGGTTCTGACAAAGGTCAATCGCGATGGACGTTCCGATGGCAGAACAGTTCTCTCAACCTCCAAGCACCGTCATCACCAGCAAGAAGAATTCCGCAGCAAATCAAGATCTTTAAACCGCAACTTTAGAAATGTGCTGTCACAAAACCTCGTGGCAAAGTCTATCTCACTACAGCTGCGGTTGACCCGTGCAGCAATCATGGCTCTCGAGAGCTTGAAAAATCGCACTTTTCCAAGCACGAGAGCAAGCAGCACCTGTTGGCTTTAGATGCCGAATTAAAAACATGGAAGCTGTATGCGAGATCTTCAAAGTCAGCAATGGGATATTGCCAAGCACTGAACAGACTGAATGGCGAGCTGGAATTCCCAGAAACATTATCATGAACCGAGGTTATCAAGATGCGTGAACGATGAGAAAGAAGCATGCCAGGCATGGCTGACGACCTGATAGAGGCGGCCGCAAGCACTGATTTTCGGTTGGCCCCGCTTCATAGCCACATTAGTCGCAAAACTGCCCCTCGATTGGATTTGAACTGTTGTCCATCCAAATCGATAATTCATACTATCTATCTACACATACACCTTTTCATGCTACCATACCATTCGCGAGTTTCGTCCTTCAGCCGCGTTAATTCCTCGTGTTGCGCACGTCTGCGAACTATCTCTGCAGTCTCTGCGTCGTCCATGTTTGATTGTTGTTTGTATCCTCAAGCCTAATCTCAATTGATGTCAAGTCCAGCAGCGGCTATTCTCAATACCCCTTGCGGCCGTCCGGGCGTCTGAGGGAGGAACTGTCACTGGCCGTTGGGGGAAAGACCCTGCTTAGGGTGCGATCGATCGGGGCTCGTTAGGTGGGATGATGCAGGGCGTAGTTTCCGGACAAGCAAAGCAGGCTGAAAACATTTCTCGAATCATCCCCATTTGTCAGAATCGCCACAACAGGCAAGACGGATTCGAAATTTCACTGATAGCGGCTATGAAGGAAATTGAAGGACAAGAATGTGTCTGGGAAAATACAACCGTATGCGGCTAGATTTGATGATTACATTAGAATAAAGACCCTTCAAGAATGATCCTCGACCGAAAAAAAACCCTGCGGTTATAGATCAGAAGCTTTATCGGTGGTGTAAGCATATTGTACGTTAGTTATCGGTCCAAAAAAAGGGGCAAAAATGGTTCGTGGGGAAACCGGTCGTCCGTCAGCAAAGATTGTGTGGATGTCCTCGCCACCATTGCTATTGCTATTGCTATTGCTGTTTGCCATCTCTTGAGTGAGCTGATCCCAACAAACTTCCCACTCTCTTGCTTTACTTACTTCCTTACTTACTTACTTACTTACTTACTTACTTCCACTGCTGATAGATAGATGACATCTCGCTTCTCGTAGTAGCCCTAGGGGATCTTTTGTCAGTCAGGCAAACAAATATCCATCCCCAACATCATCAAGTTTCTCAATGCATAAATAAACAAACGCTCGTATGTATCGATATCCCGCCCGCCCGCACTAGCCTTCAAACAAAACCACACGGTTGATTGAAGCGCTATCTATCGAAACGTAACCGAAACTCTCGCAACCGCATTTTCAATTCAATTAACAACGCGCGGTGAGACAGATATCTGAAAGGCGGCAACACTTTCGCTCTTGCTTGCTAGTCCCGATCATTACCCCCCCCACTTGGCAACAACAGAAAATGCATATACCGCGCGCCCCTCCCTAGACGCGAAAAAAAAGGGCTCCATATCCTTGCTCGAGCCGATTCTGCCCCCCGCAAGTAACGTATAGGCAGACAACTCCAACGATCACAAACCCAAAATCTGCCCAGTTCATGAAAATACATCTTCTTTCTTTCAACCAAGTGCACGAGCAGAATAGGGGCTATGTCTCAGCGTAGTTGCTCTCGAATAATAAATATGGAAACAAATATAAAAGCTCGAACGATGAAGCACCCTTGTTGGAAGCATATTTCCCTCATTCATGAAAGAGAGAGAGAGAGAGAGAGAGAGATTCAGAACCTTTCCCAGCCCCCTGCAAAAAGCGGCTTTTTATTTATTTATATATGCAGAATGCTGCAGAGAGCGGCCTTTTTATATATATATATATATATATGTGCAGAATAGAATAGACGCTGCGTCGATAGAAAGGAAGGAAGGAAGGAAGGAAGGAAGGAAGGAAGGAAGGAAGGAAGGAAGGAAGGTTTCAAAGTTGAAATGAAATGAAATGAAATGGGCACGACGTAGAAAACAAACTAACTATGGAACATGCCTCGCTCCGTCCGGCACGATTTCGCGTTTCAAATCGACCTATCTATCTACCTACCTACCTACCTACCTACCTACCTACCTACCTACCTACCTACCTACCTATCTACCTACATATCTAGTAAGGTAGACACACCTGAGAAAATAAGCCGATTCAAGAGCACCCTGTGTGTGCGCATCTGTGGTGCCATTGCTGCTGTGCCGGATTGGACTCGTCTGCGGTGCCATTGCTACTATGTCGATGACTATCATCGTCGTAATAAAGCCTTCCCGATTCCAAGAGGCCCACAGCGTCCGAGTGTTGCTGGACGGATCCTGCACAGTGTCTCAGGGTGAGGAGGTAAAGCGGGAGGAGGAGGAGAGAGTAATTTTGAAGGGCAAAGGGGGGGGGGCAGGGTCGGTGGATGTGAAAGATTTTTGTTGGAGGGAGTAGAAGTGGGTGGCTGGGATGTGAATGCGGTGGAAGGGTTCATGTATCTGTTGTGCTGCGCGTGCGTGCTCGTGCTCCTCGAGTCGGCTGCGCTGAAGTTCGGAGGTAGTGGGGAAAAAGAGAGACTGCTTTATTAGGTAAAGGTACATCTAGTTTCCACAAGACCGCTATATCCAGATGTATTAATGCTAGGCTTTTTCACTCCATATTCGTCTAGATACCATACCCGCTACCACCGGGATTTGTTCCCGTATGAAACGAGAAAATCTTCTCATCCACCATCTGCTCAGCATTTTCACCATCCAAAGCTCACCTCTTCATCACTCTAGCGTTGACCCATACTTTTTCCATCGCTGCTCTACTGATATCAATATTCTCCCCCAACACCCCTTCCGCCACATCCTTCATAGCCTTGAAGAACGCCCCTGGACCAGACATGGAGTACGTTTCGCTGATGTACGGGTTCTGAAGATCAAGCGGATCGGTGGGTTTCTTCATGGTCGTGTAGTCAAGTGTCACACATTTGAAGTCGTTCTTCAAGAGAACATCGTAGTTTTGGAGAATGCAATACCGGAAATATTGGAGACAAGGGTGGTTGGGCGCGCTGGCGAGGAACGATTGGCTGGCGCTAAGGTCTGCAGTGAGGCCGAATCGGAAGCCTGTAATATTTCCGATGGAGGGGACGGTGGTGTGATGGTCGACGTAGATGCCGGGGTGGGTTTGGAGTAATTGCGCGCGGAGAAGATTAGATGCCGCGGCGTAGTTTCCACGGTATCTTTCGAAAAACGCCCATTGCAGTAGTCGGACTTCCGGCCCAAGATTATCCCATCGTGATGCTAGTGAGGATGGGTTGAGGCTGGGATAGCATAAGGACTTCTGGTCCCTCTGGTGTTCTGCTTGGAACAATGCTTCGTAGAAGTCGGACAGGAAAAGTAGGTCGACGTTGTGTAGATTGTTCTGCTGGAGGAAATCCTGGAATTTCTGAATCGTGGGAATGTGTGCTCGTAATTGACTTTTGAGACGGACTTTGTAATATTCTATCTGCGCACGCACTATTACTGCAAAGGTTTTGTTGATTTGAGCGGAGCTGATTGCTTTATTCATGCCGGATGTGTAGATTTTCAAGCTCGCAGGAGGGAGTATACTGGGGAGACCGCAGGGTCCTTCGATTTCTAACATTGAGAAGTCATCGAGCCAAAGTTTGACACTGTAGTCTGGGTTTCTTTTCACACATTCTTGAATCTCATTCTGGTCGAAATTGTCGAAGGTGGGGCCGAGCCAGATGTAATTGATCTGCTTAAGAATCGGGATGTCATATCTGTCTTTTGACTTTGAGGCTTTGGGCTCCGTTGAGGGTCTGGTTTGGACTTTGGCGGGACAGAATGCATCGACAGGGGTAAGCATGTTACGCTCGGGGTTGTGCAGGATGAAGACGTCAACGGGAATTCCTTAAGTCGGAGTCCACGGCAGGCTATGCTTTCGTAATCGTTAGCAGCCGACGTGCAGATACTTAGACAAGGATTCGGAGATTGTCGTTGCGGTTGATCGCTTACCGATCGTGGAAATGAGTGTACGATACGTACAGCGTTGTGCCGAGCCAGATTGAGTAGAGGTTGGTGGTCGAATTATTATTCGTGATGCTAAGGTAGACGAGAGATCGGTCGTGGGATGAAAGAATTTGCAGAGTGGTGCGTACGACCGAGATTTATGAGGAGCGAGAGATCAATTTCTTGAGAAAGGGTCACGATGCACGAAACACCCCCACTTGACGGATGCAATGGTAGCCTATGCACGTCTCCGGTCGGTCATGAAACGCCTGACCAATGAGATCATAGGTAGCTTCCAGCCTGATGGACCATGATTGGGACCATTCCTGTTTCTATAGTCATGTCCACAGTCTCCTCTCGTTTGGTGCTTGTTGCTTTTTGACGGTGAGATAGTCCCAGGTACTAGTTTCTAGAGTGCAAAAGAGCGAGCATTTCCGATTTCCGGACTCTGATGAGTTACTTGTGCCGTTTAACAAGACTCGTGCTATTCACGATGTGTTTGTGATGAGCTCGACGTATCCATTCCCATGTGAAGAAGAAATTCATCGAGTCCAGCCGCCTTTCACGTTTTCCTGCCAACTTATTCGAGAGAACTGCAGAATGGACCAAAGCGGACATAGAGCTTATGATAACGCGCTGAGGATGCGTTTGCCCAGGTAGTTCCGTAGAACAGACCGACTGGAGCGTGAAACCGGAAAGGCTGGAAGGATGACATGCAATTACAATGGGAAGTCCTTGATCCTTCCAGAACGTACTCGGTGATCGTATGGAGGCCGTTGCGCGTAGTAATAACCGTAGCCAATCCGAGAGTCCGATGACTGTCAACCAAGCTATATTGGGCATCATACACATTAGCAGCCTGCCATCTCCAAGCTCCGCCACCTGCCAGTGCCCGAGAACATATGGATTCAACCTGTAGGTCACTATCAGGCCATCGACAAGCTTGCCGTCAGTAGTCGACAGCCCACCCATTTTTTTCCAGAAAATCATCGCACGCTTGCTTCAATGCCAAATTCGGCCGTAAATCATCAGCTCGTAAAGGTTCTCTGGTCAGAGGATCTGTGTGCGACCGTTTGAAATGTTCCATTAGCGTAACCCGGTCGTAGGAGTTGCCGGTTCTTGTCATCACGGGGTCGTGCATAACGGTGAAAGATATACTGTCTATAAGGTAATCTGGGACTTCCTGTTCAGATGTCAGAGCTCGGAAAACGATTTATTCGACTTCACGGTTTATAGTACCCTCCGCTGCAGATTCTTCGGGTCCGCAATCGCAAAAATCGTCCTCAATTCCTCAATCTTTTTCCTGCACTCCAATTCGATGTCCGACTTTTCCTCCGCCTCTTCGCTAAAATCCAGCATCTTTAGCCTCAATTGCCGCAATTCCTCCCGTTTATTCTTCATCAGCATATCCTCTAGCTCCCGCAACATGGAACTCCGACTTCGTATCCGCTCCCTTTCCATTACTTCCCATTTCTGTTTCTTTGCCTGCAACACCAGTCCGGAGACGGCACTGGTTGACTTGTCGTTTGTTTCGAGGCATTTTTCATAGGCGGTGAGGGCGGAGGAGAGGGCTTCGTTGGGATGATTCAGGGCGAGTTGGGCTTGGGCGAGGAGATAGTATCCTTTCATATTGGCACGGTCCAGCTCTATCGACTTTAAGCAGTCGTCCATGCAGCCCTCGAATTGCTGGAGCTTGATGCGGGTCATGGCGCGGTTGGTGAAGAGTTTGGGGTTTGACGGGTCTTTTTGTACTCTGCTTGGCAATGAGTCGGCGACAATGGGAGGAGTGAGGGGGGAAAAGGAAGGGGGGATAAGTGGGCTCTACGCTTGAGAATAGAGAGCCTCCGCTTCTGTGTATTCGCCATTTTGGAAGTACCTAGGTCCAGTCAGCGTAGGACAGCATCTAGATTGTAAGAGAATTTCCTCACTTGTTCCCCTCCTCCTTCAAAGCGACAGCCCGGTGCGCCATACTAACAAGAACTTTATGACGGAACCAATGTGTCTCTCATGGTTCGAAGTGTGCCACCGAGCTGGTGCCACAGGGATTGCTTACGAGCTTACATATGCATGGAAGGTGATGGATTATTTGTCGCGGGCAGATCGGGTTTGAGGCGTGATATGCTTGGCACGGAGATAAGGCGGATATGTTTGCTACCGAAAAATCCTGCTCCTACCCGCAAGGGGGTGTCAAAAGTCATTCAATTCCGGCCCCGCTAAAATAAGGCGGAGCGAGAACTTCAAGAAAAGCGTTTACAACAACTTCGATTCTAATACTTAAGTATATCTCGAAAAGTTTTACAAAAACATTATAGATATAACTAACCTTCTAAAGTACTATCATTCGAATTGTTAAGTCTTTTTATTAGAGATAGAAAGTATGAGAAATTTCACAAGAAAGTGCTTTTACCCGGCAAAAGCTCGGAATTGAATGACTTTTGACACCCCCTTGCCGCAAACTTCGAGTTGTTCCTTCACCCTTCATGCTTACGATCTTACTCGCGACTGTAGGACTGAATCCTCACAATGATCATAGGAAGTCGCAACCTTTTCAGAGGCTATCAGGCTAACATGTCTGTGATAGCGCAGGTCCTCACCCCAGCAACGAGACTGAAGGCTGGCGCCTAACACTCAGTTATGAACTTATATCACGAAACATTTCGACAAAATCGAAAGATAATTCTTTTAAAAAGAATAATTATAAAAGAATCGATTCCCAATTGTGGTGCTTCTGCGCTACCTCTCCTTCATCGTCTTCTTCTTCTTCTCGGCTTGAGTTCATCCTCTCAAGATTCTTAAGCAAATCGTCTTCGTACATCTCGATGCTCCAAGTCATCTCTCACACATCTCCATAGCTCGAACATCATCTGACAATTCATTCATCATGCCCTCTGAAAAGGAAAAGCCCATCAGAATCCCCCACGCGACCGTCCTTCGCCCCCATTACATCAAGCTCAAAACCTTCTTAAGAAGAAAAAAGCACTATACCAGCCTCGCCACCGCCGCCTTCATCTTCTACCCACGCAAGTTCAATCTGTTGCCACGTGTGCAGTCTGGCTTCGTGACGTACCCAGGTATTTCCTCCAACCCAGCCTCCAAGTCCCAGATCGAACCAGCTCGACTCCTCATCCTGCAACGGTCCCGTACCGAACGCAGGTTCCCGGATCCGTGGGAGGTCCCCAGCGGTGACGCCGAGCTCACCGATCCGACCATTTTGCATTCGGTGGCGAGGGTGACGTTTGAACAAACGGGATTGCACCTTGAGAAAGCCGTGGGTCAGATTGGCGACGGGGAGGCGCTCAAGACCAGCAAAGGCCGCGGCTTCAGATTGAATTTCGAGATTGATGTCACCGAGTTGGCCGTTGTCGGGGAGCTGGATTGTGCTACCCTGGGCCATTTGGAGATCACCTTGGACAAAGACGAACACCAAGACTTCGTCTGGGCCACCGAGGAGGACATCAGAGACGAGATCTACCCCATCGTGACACCCGAGCAAACGGCCGTCATCCTCCAGGCTTTCCAGCTACGGAGGAGATACGAGAAGGATTTCCTGGCAGCCAATGCAGGGAAGGCCGTCAGAAAGGACCGATTAGCACCAAACTCGGGGAACTGCGAGCCGGATACTCCAATAGCCAGTATAGAGAACGCCCGCGGGGAGGGAAATTTGGTGGGAGATTCGGGCAAGAATGACGACGATGATGATGAGAATGAACAAGAGGGAGAAGAAGAAGAGGGAGAAGAAGAAGAGGAGCACGAAGTGGAACCTAATGTGGTTGAACTTACGGCTGAAGAAAGACTCGCATTGAATAGAGGATTTGTTTGGGTCAGGCGATTGATTACGCGTGGATAGGACAGCCATTCATAACACCATGCGGACATGCATTATGAGAAATGCATCATGAGACACGCGGTTATGACCCACATGGCATTTTTACCAAAAGAAAAGAAACGCGCCCTATAGAATTCGATGACTGGAGATGGCATAGCTTGAGAAGAAGAAGAAGATGAAGATGAAGAAGATGAGAGGCACGCAGGGGGGGATCGGGTGCGGTTGGACTCACTGCTATAAATAGATTGGTATTGAATAGACGATTGCAAGACTTGCATTAATGAGAAAATGCATCACGAGACATGCGGGTATGACCTACATGCCATTTCTACAAAAAAAGGAAAAGGAAAAGAAAAAAAAGCGCCGCACAGATTAGATTCCATGATTAGAGATGGCATAGTTGAAGAAGAAGAAGAAGAAGAAGAAGAAAAGAAGAAAAGAAACACGCAGGAGAAGCAGATGTGATTTGAACTCACTGCTATAGATCGATTCGTTCGTATTGAATAGAACATGACGTGAACTTGTGAACGAAACATTCATTCATTCATTCATCTCGCCCGGCCGACCGATTTTTGGCAGGGGAGGCTGATTGATTGAGCGTGAATAAGGTAGGTAGGGATAGTCATTTCATGAATTGAATTGAATGCTATAATGCGATGCGATGCGATGCGATGCGATGCGATGCGATGCGGGTTATGAGATGTTGATGGGCGTTATGTGAGAGATATGCGGTTTGAGATGTGCGGTTGTGGGAAGTGCGGTTATGGATTATAACAAACAGGGCATTTTTTCAAGAAAAAAGAAAAGGGGGGGCGGATAGATTAGATTCTGTGATTAGAGATCGCATAGCATAGCACAGCGGCATGGCGCGCCCCCAAAACATTATGAAGCGTCCCCAAAGTATTACGAAGGCGTCCCATCAAAGCCCTGCATTCAATACTCAAAAACAGCCTTTGCTCTCTCTCATGCTTTTCTCTGGTATGAAAACTGTGATTACATCCCAATCCCAATCCTGCTACGCCTTGCCCTCGTACGCCTCCTCGTCCCCATTGCCCTTGCCGGGCTGGATCTGCGCCCACTCGTCCCGGTCGTCGGCCGCGTCGGCTTCGTTGGCCGTGATGCTGACGGCTTCGTCTTCGATCTCCTCGGCTAGGATCAGGTTGAGGAAGATGGCGAGGAAGGCCGTTACTAGTGCGGGTAGGAGCGTTAGCGTGAAATTGGGGGGTTTGAAGGTACTGTGAGATGAGATGAGAGGGAATAAGGTGAAAGAAGGGTTATGGAGTGATTGGGATGGGGGAATAGGGCTCTTTTGCAATTTGTAAAAATGGAAGGCGAAAAGGGCGCTTTTGCAATTGAGTCAGAGCAATTGGTCGAAACACGGTGCGTATGAGCAAGGACTCACCAGCAAACCCGGTCTCCAGCACTAGGATGATAGCGTTGAAGAACCCTTGCTTCGCCTGATTATCCCCTTTGTACGTAAACACGAACGAGAACCAGTTCGGGACCAAAATGGCACCGAATCCCAGCGACATGGACGCCGTCAAGATGAAGCGATTGCGCCGCGTGAATGGCACGGTGGAGATGATGCGCACGCCCGAAACGGCCACCGAGCTGAAGAGGAAGGTCGTCAGACCGCCGAGCACCGGGTTCGGAATCGCCACGAGCGCCGCCGCGAACTTGGAGAAGACGCCCATGATGAAGAGAAAGAAGCAGGCGGCGTAGCCGGCCTTGCGGTTCGCGCAGCGGGTCAGGGCGATGACGCCATTGTTCTGCGCGAAGGTGGACATGGGCGTGATGGTGCAGAGACCCGCGATGAGGCCGTTGAAGCCGTCGGCCAGGACGCCGCCTTGGATCCTTGAGTCAAAGAGGGGGCCTTCGACCTCGAGGCGCGACACGTCGCACGTGGCGCTGATGTCGCCAATGGCCTCCATCATGAGCACGATGTAGACGGCCATGAGTGGGAGGATGATGGGCGCGTAGATGCTCAGGGGGAACGTCTTGGTCCAGATGAAGGAGACGGCAGGCGCGGCGTCGATGCCCGAGGCGGAAAAGTAGCCCGTGGCGCCGGCGATGATGCAGCCCACCAGGAGGCCGACGACGACGGCGCAGGATTTCATAATCGGGCTGCCGAAGCGCTCGCAGAGGATAATGGTCACGAATACGGAGAAGCCTAGGCCGATGTATTCGGCGCTGCCCCAGGGGAGGGCATGTGGCGCCCCGACTTGCGGGCAGACGGTGTAGGGTCCACTGCTCGGACGGGTGATGCAGCCTGGGGTTCCGGATCCACCGGCCCAGTCTTGGAATCCGCTTTCGATCAGGGCAATGCCGATGAGCATGACGGTTGGGCCCGTGACGAGTGGAGGGAAGACACGCTTCAAGATGGCCGGTTTGGTAAATGAGAGGCCGATTTCGAGCAGGGAGCATAAACAAGCGGTCCCGAGCAGGGCGCCGTAGCCTTGAGGACAGGGTAGTTTGGTTCCGTCGGCAGCGGTAGGGCAGAATCCCGTGGAGTACATTTGCGCAAAGGCGCCGGTGGTGACTGGGATGATGGAGAAACTCGTTCCAACTACGGAGATCAACCCGGTGCCGATATAGTAGGGTGATTTGTAGATGTGGAACCTCGTGATCTGGACCGATGATAGGATGCCACCGACGATCAAAGCTGTCGATACCAGATACTGTGTATCGCTAGCCCCTAGACTAGCGCCTCCTTGACCGGCGATGATGATGGGAGGGGTGATGATGCCAGCCAACATGGATAAAGCATGCTGAAAGCCTAGCAAGAGGGCTAAAAAGACGGGCATGGGATCATTAAGGCCAAAGAATGGGGCTGCTCTTTTCGTCTTCTGCATGAAGGGTAGGTTCGGCTTGAATAAGAAGGCATAGTCGTAATCGCCAATCAGACCCTCCCTGCTTGGATCAGCGGATGATACGTGAAATCTTTCCCCCAATTCCTTACTTAGTGGTCAAAGCCCTGATGATGCCCCTGGACTTGTCTGAGAAGGTGGGTTTTGGGCTCATGTCGGGCCCAATACGGTCGGGGGAATCGTCCATGTCGAATGTTGCCAAGAAATCGGTACTCGAAATGCTTAGCTAATCAGGAAAGAGGATGATCGCCAATCTTCGGATAGATTGTAGGAATATCTCATGGGTTTTGATGATGCTGGCTGCGTGACTTTGCAAAACAGACGATCAGCCAGAGACTTTGTGCGTGTAAATTGAGTCAAGCACAGACAGATGGCAAAAGGATCATTTTTATTATATAGGTGAGCATTGACGCAAGCCGCCGAAGTGCTGGGTCAAAATGATGAAAACGATGAAAACGTGGAGATGGTTGAAGGCGATAACGAATGCGTGGGATGGATCATGGTCGGCATGATTGGTCCAGCGAGGGGTGGCACTGGTGGTGCTGGCATGGGAAGAGAAAATCCGAAAATCCGAAAATCCGCAGAGTGTTCTAGCCCTACATTCACATTTGACCAGACCAAAATCTAAAGTCGTCTAAAAACGCAGGCTAGAAAGTAGTACCGATAGGATGTCGGCCGATCCCGTCGATCATCCACGCGAGATCCATTTGACATGAATGCCAACAAAGGAGATTGCAGCATCTAGGTAGCTCGTGGATATTAGATCCTGCATCAATTCATGCCAGATCTAGTCCGTTGATCGGCCACTTCCACCGAGCTAATCGCCATGCCGGAGACGAGTGGAGTCCCCCCTGTACCAGAAAAGCCTATCATCCGCCATCACTGGCCATTAGAAGTCCAGGCGCGCTCTTTTGGGCAATTGATCACATGTTGAATTTAATAACATCATTGTTTGATGTAAAGATGCTCCCCTGTCTCTAACACCTTGATCTCATCACCCACTTGGATTTGGCTGTCCTCCAAAGCCGGAACCATCTGCATTCCCAAGCACGCATTCTTGGCGTCTCCAGCGTCGATGCACCGAAAGTCTTTCAATGTCCTGTTTGGCTCCGAACGGTGCCTGTGACCGGTAATGGGATTGACATTCGGTAACAGACAACGCACCGTCCTGCAAGAGACATAATAGTGATAGCCCCCTATCTTGATTCGCTTCCAAGAGTCTTCGTCGTAAGCGCCGCCTCCGGTGATGACGATGTTGGGTCGGAAGTTTCGAGCGCTGAGTGGTGGAGCGCCCTCTTGAAGCTTACTCTCAACGTCGCGAACACTTGCCAGGTTCAAGATGTGCAATGGATAAGCATCCTGGAAGCCTATTGTTGGTTGATAACCAAGCTCCTCCTTCCGAGGTGCACATCGGTAAACTTCCCTTGGCTGATCGTCTTTGGACACTCGGAAGAGCGCAAAGTGATTTGTGATTCCAAGGTATGACCGGAGCTCTTGTATCCATAGGTCATCCTTCTCCGTACTAGCAACAATGAGCGACCTGGGTCTGTCTTTCCAGATCTCCATATCGTCAACAGCGTAGCCGTTCTGGGCAATCTGCTCTGGTGTGGGATTGAACGGTATATGGATCTCCCTCTCAGGCTGGCCAAACACCAGTGCCAAGATGTCTTTGACTTTTCCGATGAATCCTTCATCAGATTGAATACGGGGAAATTTGATGACCAGGACACCTCCACTCTGAACGTTCGGATGCCATCCTGAATACGTTGGGGAAGATGGGTCCGGCACCCAGACCTCGGTCTTGATTGTAGCCATTGGTGGGAGACTCCTTTGGGTGGTAAATTTCCAAGTGTGCTTTGCCTTCTCTTCTAGAGGTGTACTGGCGCTCACTGGGAACTTGCCAGATAGCTGTGCAAAGGAGAATTGACGATCGTATTCCATACCCGTGCCAATGACTGTCCCTCTTTCGAGTTCCACGCCTCTACAACTTTTGATCGGGTATATCCACAAGCTCTTGACTCTCCACGTAGCTGCACCATTCTGCTGCCCCTCCACAGCACCCTTGTAGCGATCATCGTGTTCGTCGACCAGGTGGCTCTTGCCGTTCAATCCAAGCTTTCGGCAACCTTCAGGCTTGTCCTGCCGGCTATGTAGAGCCAATACGTTGGTCAATCCCCAGAGTAGAGCAGGCAGGATGCAAGCAATGGAGAGGGCAATGTAGGTGGTCAATGGCGGTTCAAATCTGGGTACATGCGTTGCCAATCCCAGGTATTGAGACGACATCTTGAGGCTGGATGATGGGCTGCAGCGTTGCCGAGAAGGGGCGATCTTGATGCCTCGTCCAGATTGTCTCGTTTCAGAGCCTATCGGCTACACTTAGATATCATCAGTAAGAGCCAAAGGTCGTGCTTCAGATTCAGTCTCGAGAGCGCTTGAGGCTCTTGGATGGGGGTCCCCAGAGTGTCGTTCCTGCGTCAATGCTGAGAATGGATCCCTCCATGAAAGACTCGAGTACGCGATATGGATCATGATGGTTGAAATGGTATGAGAAATGTTGATCTTGCGGTGTGGAAAACTCTCGCCCGCCTCGGCACTTAAAGCGCGTTGGTGGCAAAGACTAAGTTCGCGTCAATGCTGGTCTTGGCGCCAAGCCAAGACCCTCAGACTATCCCTTTGTTGACCACGATGTTTCTCAACTGATTAACACAATTCTCTTGGAATAACAGCTACTCTCGCTTCACTTCACTTCATGCGAAAGCTGCGTCTATTCTAAAGCGGATCTCCATGGCTTGCTCGTTAAATAGCAAGACGCCACGCGGATGTAGAAGAACAGGGGACTCCTCATGACCGCTGTCAGATCAACATGGCCAGTTCCGATACCAACAACTTCTCTTCATCTTCTCCTCGTACGTATCCTCAGAACCTCGGGCTCTGTCCACACTGATCATCTCAAGATCGCCTCCCCACTGTCTCTGCGTCACAAGCGCTTCAGAATATTACCTCGATTCCGAGAAGGCCAATCTCAACCCGACTGAGGGGCCTTGATGTCTTCTTGCAAGGCAGGGAACATGAGGCCTCAAGCCAGACTGCTGCTCCCGGTGGTGTCTCGCGAGGAGAGGTGACAGAGATATATGGCCCTCCCGGAGTTGGTAAGACAACAATAGCGTAAGTATAGCGATTCCTTTGTCACAGTTCCTGCTTGGATCATGCTCCTTTGCGGCGAATGACCAAGCAATGCGATAGCTGATACCATGCTCTGGCACAGAATGCAAATTGCTGCAAGCGCTCTACACTCGGGCGGGTCCGTGGTCTGGGTAGGTAAGAGGTCTTACGCAATAATGTCGTTGATTTGAATAGAACCTCCAGGCCTGAACTTACGAAACATAGACTCTTCCTATGATATTATCGGTCTAAGGTTGATGGAAATGCTCTCTGGTCTCCATATCACTGAAGGAGAGGCAAGGTCAGATCCTGCGTTAGCTGACGAATATCTCGACAATTTTCATCATTTCACCACACCAACATTGCCTCATCTGTTAGCTCTCCTGACGCATCAATCTTCATCCTTTCCACCTACAGAGACTAGCCTCATAGTGGTCGACTCCGTATCAACTTTGTTCGCCTTAGCTTTCCCCAAACCCACCGAGAATGCAAACAGCCAGCAGCCCCCGATCAAGAAAAGCGACACGGCGCACTGGGCGTCAGGTAGACGTTGGGCAGTGATGGGTGAGTTTATATCCAAAATTAGCAGACTCGCCGCAACGAAGAACATTGCAATCCTCCTAACGAGTCAGACAACTACAAGAATCAGATCAGAGACTGGCGCCGTACTGCACCCAGCTATCTCTGGCACGGCGTGGGATAGTGCAATCAGTACGCGTATTGTCGTATTCCGAGATTGGATGTTTCAAGCTTCAGAAGTAGCGAGTAGTCAAGGAGAGCATGTGCCAGGTGTAAGATTTGCCGGTGTGGTGAAAGCCAAGGGAATCTCATACGAAGGCGTTGGCAAGGTCGTCACGTTCGTAATCGAGAAGGTGGGTTCTCTCAATCGTTATCAAAAACTTTTCTAAAAGATACAGACTCGTCTCCGGGAGGTTACAGCAGATCGGACCGAGACCAGACTGACTGGGTCGCCCGTTTTGCAAGCTATATCGTTGAAGCGTAAACGAGGAGAATTCGCCGATAGCCAGTCAGAGGACGAGGAAGCAGAATCTGGTGGAGAATTTGGCTGGGCTGGAGACTGTGATACGCCAACCACGGAAGCGGTCACTGATTGACTTTCTTTCCTCCTCCACTAGGCACACGTGTCCAGTCTAACTATCGGCTGCAAGCAATCTCAGGCAACATTATATGCCAATCTTGATTCACAGATATATCCTTCAGCCGAATCTCGCCAACGCCAGCTCACCACCATTAATTCCTTTACCGCCGTTGACGAAGGGGGAGACCTCTAGTCATGACGCTCAAAGGGCACAAGATAAAAGTCTGGTACCTGAGGGCACCTACTTGTTCCTTTACGTGTGGGCCCATCGATGCTGAGTTCAACTAATACTACCATTATATACTTCCTGCCATAGCCACAGCATCAGACCTAACGACATTCTGTGCCTTCGAGACCTTGATCGAAATCGAAATCCGTCCCTTCAGCTTCCCTCCCGACATAATCTCGCACTCCAGACTATGGCCCCCGTACCTCCACACCAGACCCTCCAATGCTCTCACGCTATCCAACGCCAGCTCTCTGTCGATCTCTCCGCCTACTGTAACAGGTAGGAACACCATGACTACATGTCCTTCTTTTTTCCCGTGGAAAATACTCGTCTGCACGCAGGCCTGGTCCACGTTCTGGTCCGCTTTGTAGTTCTCCCACAGCCAGCGGACAATCTCGTCGCAGGTGTGAAGCGTGGATTGTTGGCCTTCGAGACCGGTGTCTTGGGGCGATATTTCTTCGAAGAGAAGGTGTTGGGGTGAGGAGCCGGGGATTTGGTAAGCCCAAGGGACTTTTGGCCAGGGTGAAGTTTGCCTTTGATCTTGGGTTATCGTCTCATCGTATGAGGCTGTGGGAAGAAGGATAGTTCGTGTTGAAGGAACTTACATCGTCAGATTCAAAGTGTTGAGAGCCGCGGATGGAGGTGAAAGTTCGGTCTCAATTGTAATGTTTACGGAATCACCTTGGATTGGAACGGTCGCTGCAAGTGCGGTCAAAGCAAAGCATGTGATCACGACTGTGGATACTAGGGGAAAGTTGTGCATCATGAAAAGTGTTCTGACAAGCTTGAACGAATGTGGGAGAATTCGGAATTTCGGTCAGCGAGCGTTGACTGCAACACGCTGGTCACATATGTCCTTGATCAAATGGCTCATGACCGAGCAGCGAGTGAACCCGGACACAAAACCAGTGGGAGAGAACAGGACAGGCAGAATGCGAGCATGAACAACAACGACGGAACAAAATTTCCAACTAATTACCTCCGAGACGCGAACGCTCTATTTCAGGAAAGTGGACAGTGGGGCGATCGACTCCACACATGCATGCATCCCACTCACTCACACCACCGGGTTCGATCCGCACCAGGAATCTCCAACCTGCTTTTCATCCTGTGGTGGGAAAACATGCGCGCAATATTCAGGTACCCACAGCAGTGACGAGGCCCGACCCGAATCGCGATAGCCGAACGGATATATAGTCGCGTATGCACGCCACATGCGGTCATGCTGGAGCTCCAACTATCGCAACCCACTTACGTGGTCGCTGCGTTTGTGGCTGGCATTGGCATTGGCACTCAAGAGGGAATGGGACTTGGTTGCCGATCCGAATCGTCGTCGAGGATGGTTGATGATAGGACTCGTTGAACTCGTGGGTTCAAGGGCGATTGCTTATTGACACGGATGCGGCTCGTGGTAATTGCTGGGTTGATTGTAAGGTGTGGCAATCATGATTTTGCGGAGCTCGACGGAGGTGCTTGGGATTGCCTCCAATTTGCGGACCGATTTTCCATTCGGATCCGTTCGCAGGCGAATACCTGCATCCTGTTCTCAAGGACCCTTCCAATATGAACTGGGCATAAATCACGGATCAAACTTCGACGGTAGGCTGTACGGCGAAGATGGCCGTCGTTTTCGGCGCTTCGTTGATGCCGTTGCGAGGATCCATGAGCGATCACGTTGTCCAACGGGAAAGCGAGTGGCCTCCCCTTGCAAAACGTCATGTTCTTGAAAGCGGTCTCCGTAGAACCTCGGAGTGGTTGCTGTGTTTTTCATTCGTAAAGAGGAATCAGGGGGGATGAGGCGGGTTTGGGGAACATCTTCGTTGAATGTTTCGGTCCAGCGGTGCGATTGGAGAGTCTCGCGTTCCGATCCTGATTTCCTCTTTCATGGATTCTTCTTCTCCTATTTATTTCCTTCATACTTTGCCGTTACTTATCTCACCTCAACACACAAGACACTCGACGTTCTGCTCCACTCACACGGTTCATCCAGCGCTGACGACGTACCAAATCAACCACATTATTAATCATTGCATCCTCGACTACTCATTTTAATGAAAAAATGAAAAAAAAGCACCCAAGAACAGTCCTCTCTGCTGTAACCCCTACAAAATCTCACTACTAACTATGTAAAAAAATTCGTAATAGCACTCTTTATCAACCACCACCATCGCCAAACTTCGAAAAATGGTTTAGTATAAAGGGTATAAGAGGAGTATAAGAGGTAATGAAGGGAATAAATGAGATGGAGAAGGAGGGAAGGGGATAGAAGGGGATAGAAGGGAATAAACGAGAATAGAAGAGAATAAAAGAGTAATAAAAGGAAAGGAAAAAAGAGCGAGAGGGAAGAGGGAAAGGAAGGGAGAGAAGGAGAGAAAAAGAGGAAGAGCGAGAGGGAAGAGGGAAAAGGAAAAGGAAAAGGGAGGGAAAGAGATAGAGAGAAGAAGAGAAAAGGGAATAAAAAAAAAGAGAGAGAGAGAAGGAGAAGAAGAGAGAAAAAAAGGAGAAAAGAAAAAGAAAAGGAAAAAAGAAAGGGAAAGGGAAAGGGAAAGGGAAAGAGAAAGGTAAAAGGAGTAAAAGATAAAAAGGGAGAAGGAGAGGGGAAAGAAAAGATGCTGAGGTTGTGTGAGAATATATTACGAATTACTATCTGAACGACAGGATGAGGATAATGAATGAAAGATGAACATGCGTGGGTCGGGCTGGTGAGTTCCCAATGGAGGGGCATAGGGATGGATGGAAATTGAGTAAGGCGAGGAGGACACTTTGTTATTAAGGTTGAAACGGCAAATGGAAACCGATGGATGGGCGAGAGCAAAGAGTGGGTATAATAAAAGCAGCAAGCACCTTTCGAGACGGGATCAATGTAGGAATCAATCAACAAAAGACTGAATTCCGAACGGAATGCTCGCATCGATGCGCAGACCCCCCCTTCGTCATGATATCTATCATTCGACAATGCAGTCTTTCATAATCTCAAAACATTATTTCCAAGACGCATTGGATAATCTTCACTCATCCCCAAAGTCGAAGAGCTGATCTCGACAGGTGGAGCTAGATCGGTACTATCTTGAACTACAAGCGAACCCTCCTTCTCAGCTCCGAGGCGGACGTGTGCTCGAGGAGCAAGAGCGGCCGCCTCTTTCCTTGGAATTTTGGGGGAAATGTCGTGTAATCAAGAAGTAATCTTCCTGGACGACTTGGAGAAACTTATTTGGCTTGGTAATACAGTGCGGTGCGATGAGATGCGGCTGAAGAGGAACGGCACCTGGTGTTGAGTAGATGTTTTTTGAAAGGATGGGGTGGTTGATTAGTATCGCACGTTCGAACCCCTGTCTAGGTAACCTATGGAGTCAGCTCCTGTCCTCTAGATTTTGCAATCGTCCGGAACGCGTTGGTGCCCGCGTTCGTAATCCTACACTTCCTCTAGCGCCGTCGAGAGGGCAAGAATCTGCGATTAGTCAGCCAAGGTCGAGCTACGTCATTGGTTGCGCAGGGTTCACGATCTCAATGCTTGCAAAAGAATGTTGGAAATCTCAGGCGATAATCATGGTCATCCGGAATGGTGAATTGTAAGCAACAAAAGTGGGGGCGAGAGACATGAAGCTGTTGAGAAGGCATATAAGGGCAGTACGATTCCTCATCATCCATTTCATCATTACCTTCATCTCAACTGAGTTCGATAGCAAGCTATCGAGACTAGCGAAAATCCCCAGCATCTAAATGCCTTCCTACGTCGTGACTGGAGCCTCGCGAGGTCTTGGCGTGGGTCTCAGCTCTCCCTGAACGGAACGCATCGCTGACGATAGTCTTCCTTTATTAAGCTCGAATTCGTCCGCACCCTATCCAGCGATACCCAAAATACAGTCATCGGACTTGTTCGCAACAAAGCAGCGGCAGAGAAGGCTTTTGGAGAAGCGGTGCCGAAGAATCTTAGCTTTCTGAGTGCGGACATCACTGATGTCAATGCTCTCAAGGTAAGAACACGAGGGGCCAACGAAGCAGTACCATTCCCCGTGCTGTTGAGATGGAGGCTGACCATCTCCAAGTCAGCAGCGACAGAGACGGCAGAATTGACAGGAGGCGGTCTCGATTACCTGATCAATAACGCCGCATTGGTCTCGGAAACCAGTTGCTACCGAACCTTGGGCGATTTGTGAGTCCACAGCACACCGATAGTCATCCCCAGGTTTGTGGAAGATAAGATGATACTAACGATGCCACCGTATTGCAGCGCCCATGATCCCCAGATCCTGATCAAAGACCTCCAAGTCAGCTTCGAGGTCAACGTCATCGGCCCGATCAACACCGTCAACACCTTCATCCCTCTCCTCCGCAAAGGTCGAGAGAAGAAAGTCTTCACCTTGTCGACTGGCATGGCAGATGTAGATCTTATCAACCAAGTCGATATGGCTGATGCTGCTCCTTACTCCATCAGCAAAGGAGCTGTCAATGTTGCCGTTGCAAAGTATAATGCGCTTTACAAAAGCGAGGGAATTTTGTTCATGGCTATTAGCCCGGGCTATGTGGATACGGGAAAAGACATGCCAAGTAAGTGATTCCGGGCAAAGCTCTGTTGGTGATGATGCCGTCTGACATGTCGTAGGTCCGGATGATGTAGAGGACATGAAGGCGGCTCAAGATATGGCAGCTAAGTTTGCGGCGTATGCACCCCACTTTACAGCTGCAAGCACGCCGCATGAATCTGTGAACGACATGTTGAAGCTCTTCGAAAGGAGCAGTATCAAAAATGGCAACGGTGGAACGTTTGTCTCGCACTTTGGGAACAAGCAGTGGCTGTGATATGCTCCTTTAGCCACCAGTACATTATTACGTAAAATTTGGTAGTTGACTGTTGGCGCTTATGACAGACCCGTATCTTAGCATTGGCACCATATGTGCGGCGATCCGAGAATAGGTGAATAGGTCATCTTGTTTCCAGACGGCTTCCGTCAGTTCTTGGATCCATGATATGTTGCCTGCTTTTCGAAATTGTCTGGAAGCTTCAAAGATTGCAAGTACGATCGTCCGTTGTTCATCGGTCTCGGCTTCACATGCAACGATGAACAACGGCCACATCACTGCGCAGACTAGGAGCCTTTGTAAAACTGCAAGTCCGGCTTCAATTAAACGTTCGACTTCGGGAGCGCGTCTTGGTTTTCTCCTACATGCTCGCTCGAGGAATATCAAGGCCGCGATGCGGTAGAGTTCTGCAGTATCTAGAACGTTAGACTCATTACCGGTGACTGAAAATGTTGAACCTGTGGGTGTCAAAGACTGGCGAAGAGACCGTAGGCACTGTTCGAGTTGTATAAGAACCTCATCTTGAGATGGAGGAAGCTCCATACTGCCATCGGTTGGGATCGTCTCGTTAAGCTTTGATATGATGCTCATCAATTCCATCGAGCAACCGAAAGATCCCACGATCTACCATATATGTCAATTCCTCGTCTAAGGGGAGCGGAAGCGTAAGAGCTTGATCTGGAACGGAACTCACGAGACGGCGATGCGGGGAGTCCTCAACTTTGGACAGAAGGTAGGGATCTTTCTCACAATCTCGTTGTGCCAAGTCTTTCTGCGGCCAAAAGAGCAAGCCGAATTTTGCAAGAGCGTCTTGCCCGTAAACCCAATCAAGTAGGAATGCCAACTCGCCCTCGTAATTTTGGGAGCCAGCAAAGATGGATCTGGCAATTTTTTTTGCGCCACAAAAGAACATGGTCCATTTCAATTCAGAGGTGTTGAATACCTTGTCAAAATTAACGGATGTACTAGTGATGGTAGTAATGGTCGTAACGGTGCTAGCGGATAGAGGTTGCAGCCGAAATGGACCGGTGAAGAGGTGAATGTCCATCAAAGCAAGGAATGACACTTACCCCGTAGGTCGTTAGTACCAAGCTCGCAGCGAGCTGATGATACCGGTCGCGGAGCTCTGTTGAGAGACGCATAGAGGACGAAAGGGCGCTGATTGCAGCGAAGCTGTGTTTGATACCCGCCTGACTTCCCGAGAGGTGATAGGCGGAGAAAGCAAGTATGGCTTGCAAGACTGCTACCGAAGAGACAGAAGAATCAGATAGCGCCATCTTGATCAAGACGTGACGAAAGCCATTACGGTCATCGTCAATGGTGGTAACCAGTCGTGATAATACTGTTTCATAGTATGACAGCAACATCTGATCTCCTGCCTCGAGGACTCCCCACGGCGTGCTCATGGTGAGAGGCAAGAGTGGCGGATATAGTTGCATGGGGTCTGCTTGGCGCTTGTACTGACCCGTATTCACAATCTCGTTGTGGAGATCAAGATCCCATATCGATGTATTGATGAATCGTGTCCGTCGGCCCCACCGCTGCCTCTGCTTGCCTGGCAAGAGAGGCTGATGGCGTATGACGACCGCTCTACGGCTGTCTGAAGCTCGAGGCCACGACAGCTGGAGTCCGTATCCCGAACATTTCTTCTTTGACTGCAGGCAATTTTGGCAGGCGGGAAGACCCTGATCACATCCGATCTTGAGGCTTTTGCAATTCCAACAGCCTCCATGCGTATGCGCTCTCTTCATACTCGACAATGTCGTAAATTTTAAGGGTTTAGATGGATCCATATGATAATCAAGGAGAGGTCGCGTTATAGAAGATTGTGTTGCGAAGGAACTGACGATTTGGTTACTTAGCCTCGTACAATAGTATTTAGCGTATTCAAAACCAGTTGGAATGTCTTGGCACTTTTCGTCGCTGCCCCTCC